>JAQFYC010005927.1:0-13226 GCA_034694165.1 Tomocerus mixtus | reverse complement strand
TGTAAAGTCCAAATGGAAAGTGTAAGTACAATGTAAACAAAGCGGTAGTCTTTTGTGTATGCAGACTATTCAATGTACGTATTTAATAGCTTATGTACTAGTAGTTGTAAATAGTTTCGCTTTCCTAACATAAATACTAGAGACAATAGGTATTTACAATTCGCAAAGTGATTAAAGTTCAATTACAAGAGTACTATTATACAAAAGACACATAAAACGTGAGTGTACATATAGTAGTACTGCTATGTTGAATGGATATTGTACGTTATGCAAACAAAGTGGAATTATTACTTGTATTTATACACAATATTTATATTGAATGTGTGTTTAAGTTGGAAAGATTAACTTTAAATTGTGTATAAGTGCTATTCTCATCAAGATTCAAGATATTTAACGATAAATACAAATAGAAATTTTGCATTTTGATAATAAATAGTTGGCAAAACCAAGTGCCTTACGTAAAAAGGCATCCTTTGAGTGAATGTTTATGATGGGACGGGACAGTACGCGGATTGGATACGTGTGTTTTGTTCGTATATGCGAATGTGAGTTGATTGTGTTGTTAGTCTGGCCTGTCCTGGCCAAGGAAGCGTATCCGAAGCGGTGAAAGCCAACTTTCACCAATATCACGCAAAAATATTGCGCAAATGGCAAGGAGACCCAAGGGACAATGAAATATCAAGTGAGCAGCTGCCTCTCATACGCTTACCTTGCCTATCTGCATTACATAATATACTACATATATACATACATAATATTTTCTCTCTTTTAGTATAAGTATGAATTCAGTGCAGGTGGAAATTGGACTATTGTATTAGGTGCGGTGGTGTACCTACATAGTACATATTCTGTATATACCTTGGTACGTAGCCTACTTTAGTTTTTCTCTCCTGCTTGATTCTACATGATTCTACTCACACTCTGCTGCATATGTATGTCACATTGGCTTTCTCTCTCACTCACTAAGGTGCAATAACTAACTAAATACATTCAATACTCTTTCTATTCTGTCCGTACATTCATATAAAGTAGAACTGAGCATAAAATGCTGAAATATCACGGTGAGTTAACGTTAGGGCTATACTAGAACATAATATTTCTCCTATGCACACATACACACACATACTTCTTTTTTCTCTTCTTAGTATTGCTTTGAAGCAAAAAGTAGCTACGAGTAGACTAGGCAGCAGCAGAGTGATGTCTATTTATATTATTACTTACACACACGACGTGACGTAAGTAAAGTATGTTTTGAATTATCTTTATTTCACCAGCAAGTAGGAAACTAAACTACATTACACTACTGAATTACTGAATCTATGTACTACCCAGAGAACACAAAGAGCCCTGAAATGAATAGTTACACTAGTAGAAGAACTTTGTGCTCGGAATACGTAGGTGTGCATTTCTTTCAAAGACATATCTAGGACGTACCTAGAACAACCTACGTAACTTGAAAAGCACATACAGCCTTTCTTCTTTCTCCTTACGTACTTTATACAAAATGAAGTGCTACACAGTACATACACCTTTCTCTCTCTATTTTTTAGTTTCAGATAGAAAAATCACTAAAGGTAGTATGTTTATGTATGTATGTTAGTATGTATTTCTCGATCTCTGTACATATATAGTGTAAGTAGGTAAGAAATAGCAAGCCAGAGCCAGAGCCAGTTCGTGGCATGGCATGGGATCACGGCGTTTGTATGTAAACCATACTAGTGGCTTGCTTTGGCTCACTTCACTTGACTTTCTCTACTTTTCTTGGTTTCTTTTGCTTTGGTTTGACTTGGTGATAGGAAGAAAAGGAAATGTAAATGTAAATGCAAAGTGTCTATATCACTCACAACAGTCAGTTCACTTTCACTTCAAAGCAGGAGGGAAAGCAATGGCAACCAAACCAACGGCAATACAAACCAAGTCAAGGCGAGCCTTGTTCTGCTCTCCATCCATTCCAATGCAATCCAAGGAAACCGAGCAAAAGGAATTCTTTTCCTCGCCTCACTTTCTCGAATCGCACTCCATTCTCTCAGATTTCAGAATCAGTATGTGGAGAGTGTCGTAACTGTCAAGCTATTCCGTACTTAAGCTACAATTCCAGGAGGATATATAGCTTACGCCATACCAAATTACATCCTAGTGAGAAAACACACAGAGATACTACGTTGGAGCCTACAATCTACAACCTACAAGTCGTACCTACACATTATTATGCTTTCCTTTCTATATAAGTAGGTATAATATTACTTATATGGCTAATATATACTACTTACTTATGTACTGTAGTGTTCTGTTCTGTAGTGTCTTGTCTACTCTAGTCTAGTCCATATTTGTACCTACTCGTACATATAAATAGTTGGAGACCTACAATACATGGAAGAGAAATAATATAATCTAGCAGTATGTATGCAATGTAGTAGTAATAGAGATTTCTTATTGTTAGCTTCCTTCATAAAGTATCTATATTGTAGGGCTTTCTCTTCCCATGACCTAAATTTAGAGCTCTTCTTCAATACTACTGTCTTCTGAATTGTATACATATATGTTTATAGTGAGTAAGTGGTAAGTACCAACAATAAGTATAGTCCACACAGAGAAAACAAGGGCTGCATGCTCCAGTTGCATTTATAAGCTCACAATGATATGTGTGAAAGAGACAGGAAGGCGGAAAACCAAAGATCTAACATACTTATCCTGCCCAAGTGTGATTTTATTTTTCCGACATGCTCCCACAGCGTATTAAAACTCATTATACTCGTTCAGAAGGAAAACTTGGAGAAATAATTACGTGAAACTGTGTGAAAGAGCCTTGTTCTTGTATATCATACAGAAATAACTGTCATGTGGTGCAAATTAGTTATATCTATGAGAAAGTGCAATTTTTTGGCATTCTTTATCTTCTTGGTGACCTGGAGTTTTTGCTAAATAAAATATCTGAATTTATTGTGAATAAAAAATTACATCCGAGATGCAAAAATTAGCAATTGGGATTTGTGATCTGACATGAGATTGAAAGTTTGCCAAAAATATTTTTCTGCATAAAAAATAAAAGAAAAAGATGAGGATCTTACATTTGATATCCAAGGTCTCTGACTCTTCACTCTTGCCCACCTGGTTTGATACTTCACACTTGATGATTGCATTATGATCACTGCGTGTGACATTATGAAGGATGAGGATGGTGCCCTCTGCATTCTGGACTTGGTCATTTTTGAACCATCGGTAGGTGGTTGTGGGTGGGTTTGCCTCGGCACGACAAGAGACTCGGACCGAGTCGTACTCCTGTATCTTTGGAGAAAGTATTTTTACGGTGACTTTAGGAGCATACTTGACTTCAAGACGGATGAAAGCACTCATGACTTCTTTGGCAGGGCGATTGTGAGCTTGGCATGTGAACGTTTTGTTGTGATGCTCTTTCTTCGGTCGAAGTTTCAGGATAGAACGAGCATTGAAACGCTTCCCATCGTCCAGTGGCTCTTTTACTGTCTCCACACCAGACTTGATCTCTTGCCCGCTCCCATCAATCCATGTTATCTGCCACACAAAGAAAAGAAAGAAAAATTCAATTTGAGATGTCTTCATCTTGTCTCCATCTCCATCTCTTATATAATACAACATACCCAACATACACACATACTCACCTACTAAACTAACCATAAGATAAACCTAAACCCTTTAGCATCCTATTTCTATTCTGTAGTAAATATAGTAATCTTATCTTACACTCTTATCAATCTCTGTCTCTCTACTTATGTAGTATCTATTCCTACATCACATCTGTACAGTGTATATGTATCTGGGTAGACAAACCTACGAGAAAAATCTTAACTCATGCTACACGTCTCCTCAGTCATCTATTTATCTTTATCTCCCTATCTATCTCACTGACTCTGCCTTCAGTCTTGTTTTCTGTTAAGTGAAGTTGACTTGACCTCTCTTTTCTTATATTATATAAATATATACATACATACCCTTTCTGCTCACAGAAATAAGTTGTATTAATATTATTTCTCTACCTACATAGATGTCTTTTCAGATAATATTATTTTATTTTATTGTATAGTACTTCCGTACAACACAATACAAGTACTTACTGTTACGAAATCCACATCTGTATATTGAATTAAGATAGGAAATAGAGGATAGATATATTTTATTAGATATATTAATAAGTATATCATGTCATAGGAGAGTATTGTAAGTTGAGTTTGATTTGTTCCCCTTCTGTCCAGTTAGTTTGTGTGATGTAGTTTTGTAGACAGGCCAGCGCCAGACCAGGCCAAGACAGGATGTATGTGTATCTAGTATGTATATATGTAGTTCTTGTATTGTATTTTGTATAAATAACACTACAACAGTTCAATTTCATCTAAGATCTCCTATATAAATGTATGTACTAACATTGAGTAAAGTCCGTCTGCAGACCGAACTGGCCCTGGACTGGGTTCAGCTGGTTGTTGTTGGTTGACGAACGACCTGTCAAAATCAGATCCTTTTCTAAGATACGATATGTCATGTTCTTATATTTCTTTTACAGTATATCCATCCAAGACAAGGAAAAATAAAGAAACAGCATTTTTATCTCTAGTGCTCTTTTGTCTTCCTATTTCCTGAATACTTCACTATTTCCTTACATACTTTCGGACAATAACTCTTTTACTCAATACTAAAATACCCACATTCTACATAGATCTCTATCTAGCATAAATATGTACATAAATATAATATTTCATTGCCATTGCAGATAAAGTTAGACATGCAATTAGTATACGTACATATTTCTAAATTATTTGTATTAAAGAGAATAATTGAATCTTTGAGTTAATTGGAGGTATGTGTATAGTTTTCAATATACTAGTACAAAGTACTTGGTGTTTGTATTCATTCATAGAGAATGAAAAGAATTTAGTTATTATCTCAACGTTTAAGCTAATCCAATCCAGGTCAAACCAAGAGAACAAATAATTGCTCATTCCTTCCTTCCTTCGTGTTTCCTCTGTCTTTCCTTTTTAGATGGACAATTAAGACTGGGCTGGAGACTCATGTTTCTAAAGGTGTTGTGTGTGTAAGTAAGTAAGTGTAGGTAGCTTTTATTGTTACACTTACTATTAGCTACAGTAAACTAAGAGTCAGTCCAATATATAGAGTATATAACACCAAATGGCCAATGACAATTGCAGGGACACCTTTATAGGTATACTTTGATATAAAGTCTAGTTGTTACTGTTACACTAACGTCATTTCTTTATGACACCTTTTATCTCACTCTGCGGGAAATGTCATGTACCAGTGCCAACACCTTGTCAAACCTTCACGTGTCCCTTTTTGGCTCTCTCTATTATCAGCCCTGCCTTTCGAAAACCCGAAGAAAAAACTTAATGACTTTATTGAGCTTCCCTGTCCGTCTATTCTGCAAAGTGAGTTGAGTTGAGTTGAGTACACGACAAGACACGAGTCTTTCGTCCTTCTTTCCTTATGTAGCTTAGCTTTCGTGTGACTATTATAGTAAGAATGTAGTTTCACTCACTCAGATCAGAAGGAAACCTGATGAAAATGAAATGCACAGCACAGGTGAGTAAAGTAAGTATAGGAGTTCTCTTCTATTTCTTATAGTACATATTTATTACATAGCAGTAGTATAAAGATACTTATATATAGCTGTCTAGTCTGTGTAGCATATATAGGACAACATTTTA
Source organism: Tomocerus mixtus (assembly GCA_034694165.1). Classification (NCBI taxonomy): domain Eukaryota; kingdom Metazoa; phylum Arthropoda; class Collembola; order Entomobryomorpha; family Tomoceridae; genus Tomocerus; species Tomocerus mixtus. Next base: position 7,533 of record JAQFYC010005927.1, on the reverse strand, counting down.
ATTTGTATGGGAAAGGAGAGTCAAGCTGTCATGTCGTGTCATGTCATGTCCATGTCACAGGCACTACCTTACTAGTAGTGTTAGTGTTATGTTATGTTAGTAGGAGAGAACTACACACGTTGTTCTACACTACCTAGAATGGTTATCCGCTTTTTACAGTAGATTGCTGTCATGTCGTGTAGAATGTAGACTCATGTCATCTGAATCTTCTCATCACATCACACCTTACAAAACCATAATGTATTTACGACATACTACATACATACCTCGATCAGAATTTGGAGCAAACGTAAACAGAAAATGTATCAAACAAATTCAAAACTCAGTCGTTACAATTATTTTGAAGATTTTCTAAATGTATGAGTTTTCTAAAGTAAATAAATAAAGTCTTCAAAGACCAATGCGAAAAAATCTGGAGCAATAAAGATTTTTAGTGATTATAAGTGCAGATAAAGATACCTAAATGTATTATTGGTAATTATTTTGTCAAATTGTCAATGTCACGCTTGAAATTGCAAAATTAATCAATACCTACAAAAGTTCCTGTTCAAACCACACAATCCCAAAATGCATGTTGAGCTGAATCGAATGTACACAAAGAAATCCTTATTTTAGAAGATCCCTTCTTCATGTGCTAAAGACATTGCTGTATTTGATTGCAAATATAAACGAGCAGTGAACTCAACTGCGTTTCTATTGTTTACTGTTTCTAAATTCAAGTCTATTCGGTTAGTTGGAGAAAAGTTTGCTAAATAGACAGTATGTAACAAGAACAAGGGAATTCAATGTAAACTGTAAAGTTAGGGGAGGACGAGGAATTCAGCAGTGAGTGAGCTATTACTAAATACATCACTATTTACATATAGATAGAAAGGGACTCCATGCTGTAGCCGTAGGATAGAATAGGACAGAAATAGTATTTTACTTACTTAAAAGGACAATGGGACATAGAGAGAGAGAAAGTGTAGCGAAATGGAAATGGACAGAGAAAGAGGAAGTTGGAATGCAATTCTTGGCTATATTTATTTATTCCACGGAATTCAGAATTCAGTTAACTAAACTCTAGCCAAGCGAACTCGACAACTTTTAGGAACACAGCTCTATCAAGTGTGTTTCTGATCGTTTAATTACTCCAAAGGAAATTAGAAAGGACTTTATTTAAACTTGGGAAAATAAGAACTAAAGAGTTGCCCTTTTACTTCTCTAAACTTTATTCTGAATGTTGTATTTGTAATATACTACTACAGATAGAGCAGACCACAATATCATATATGATATACTTACACAAAGGTATACATATAATGTATACCTTACTAACTTTTGTGAATTTACTATTTTGTGATATACTTAAGTAAGCATGTAGGTTTAAGGTTTACTGTCGTAACTTACGTAAGTACAGTAAAAGGCTAAGTAAAGTAAGTAATACTAAATGTAACATAGTAATGTCATGCGAAGCACGTGCCTTTCTCTTCCTTTCACTTACTCAAATCGTTTCCTTCGACTTCAACTCCTTCCTTCCATTCTACTGTATGTACTCTCTTACTTACTCTTGAAACTTTCTTAAATGTCTTCAGCATTTCTCTCATGACTTGTCTCTGGCTTCGTTTGACATTATTACTACTGTACATACATACTCACTACTCACTAAGCAAACCCTCCTCCTGCTAATGCTAACTAACTAAATTCTACTTATACAATAAAAGACTAACTAAGGATTTCAAGTGCAAAAAACATTTGTTCGATTATTTTGTTTCTAACCAAAATGTTACTTCTTGTCATTGTCGATTGCAAGGATTTGCTAATTAACAACAAGTAACAGGAGCCAATTAGTTTACTCACTAACTCACTGTGATTGTGAGGGAGTAACTTTTTGAGTCTACAATTACAATTTCAATTTATCATTTCATTGAACACGTTATTGAAATGCGTATCCATAAAATTAACAAGCTAAATGTGAATGAAAATACTATTCTTAGTAAACGTAATTGTTAATTAAGAAATGTTACTACAATTTCTACTTTTAGATCTTAAATCTGAAGTACCTATATGAAGTACCTACAGATGACCTTTATCCTCAAACATGTGTTTGTTTTTCTCCAAGTTCAGCTTAAATGAGAGAATATGCCTCTGAGGGTAAGATTCAGGATATTTAAGCAAATAAAATATTTGTTTATGTCCACATTAATAAGTAAATATCATAGTCCACTGTGTATTACGTTTAAATTTTGAAACATTATTCAACACAACGGACCTACGTAATATTTTTATCAGTTATTGTTTACCTTCTTTTCATTTTATATGCGACTTCAAAGGAAAAATAATATAAAATATGTTCTTCCCTTCCATATCCCTAACCTTTGCAAAATTACATTACGCAAGCAGAGTTATAGATGAGGCAAGTTGTTTTGCACATTCGTCTATTTTTAGCTCACTAGGTTCATTCACTGATTTCAGAGAAATGGAAGGAAATAATTAAATAATTAAATAGTTTGCACAGCTGTGTTCTTTTTACATATAAATAATAAAATCTCAACCTTTCCACTTCCAAGGAATACATTTTATGTTTGTTATGTCACTCCTACTTTAAATATGCATATTAGTACTTCATATTACAGTACAACATCTTCCTACGCACGGAGGTACATAAATATTTTACTTTTCTCTTTCACCCACGAACTTTCACTGCCAACAAAAAATTGTATAAAAAGTTCCTACAAAACGAACCCACGCACTACAACTAATGTGTACTTAATTCATTTTCTACAATCGAATAAGACGTACGCGTTACTGTATATAAATATTTTTCTGATTAAATCCTTTACAGTTTGCGGAAGACCTGACTCTGACTTCATTGTAAAGTAACTGTATGCACAAAAATAAGAAACACAGAAGGCTCTTATTCCTAAGGGTTATGTATGATTATTACACACAAAGTTACAAATTATTCTGAAAGACAATATGTTTTCTGTCAGTAACCAAACGAAATCAAATGGAAAATTTATCATGGATAAACATGACTTATTGTTCCCGAACCGTGCCTACACGTGCCACACTGCCACAAGACTCCAATCCAAATTCCATTGAAACTGAACATGTGCAATGTGCATAAATACATTATGTATGAGAAATTTAGAGTACCTATCTACTATCTGAGGCTGAGTCTGCATTACTTATATTAACTTCCTTTTGTTTCACTTCCCATATCTGATGTAATGTGCATATATTATATGTATCCTTTCCTTTAGTAACTTGCCACATTAAAAATATTGAACATTACACGTTCCACAGTACTTCTACTAAAAGTACTAGGTACGTATATTTCCACATATCATATCCCTAACATTACAAAAACAATTCTTTACATGTTAGGTAGCGTAGGTATCCTTCCATAAACTTACGCACATACCATTACATTTATTATACAGATCATAAAACAACATCGGTTTCTTTTACTATTTGATAGACATTGAAAATACAATGTTATCGTTATATCCTTCTCATTCATAATACAATAACATTTACGTATTTGGTAAAACATAAACAATATTTTCCTAGCATAATGCATAACAGCTATTACTACGCAGATCATCTGTTCTTTCTCAATGTCAATGTCAGCTTGCTAAAAGAATTGGGAGACTAAACGGGGAAAACACTTTTACGCACTTTTATTGCACAAATTGTGTTTCTGCTCCATTGGGCAACATAAAACACATTTTTCAATGTACGAATAATTGTTCATGGCATAACGACAGAACCGGCATTCGCAAAACAAGATTTAATTTCTTTAGACAATTTCTTTTAGGTCTCATTTCAAGTCGTTAGTCCGCATAATTCCCTAATGTTAAGGTGCACATAAATTACAAAATTAATTTTAACCCTATTGTCTGTGTATCCACTAATATATAATTGCATACTCACTTAGTACGACCGTCACTTCGAAATTATATATTGCACAAAGTAGCATGCGACATTTACATAAGTAAGGTAGGCAAGTAGGCAGTAATAAGCACTCCTGTGTCTAACGTCTAACCCTAAGAGCGTAGAGTGCAACAGAAATTCCCCTAAATGAGTATAATAATGCAATAAGAAGAAATATTTCTTATATGCATACTATACACAGTACAAGGTGCATCTTTACACTATAGTAATGGAATATAATGCGAAAGTAAGTATAACAATGCAAGTTAAGGTTATAAATAGGTTCCATTGCCTTGCTCTCTTCTCTCATCACATCCATCCTCCGCTCTCCCCTTTCATTCCACCATAACATAGCAAACCATAGCAAAGGCCATACCAGACCACTAAAGAATACAAGGGAAGTATGTAGAAGAAAAAGGAGAAAAAGTCCTGAGAGAGTTAAAAGAGCAAAGTAGAAGAGAGAAAGAGCAAGCAATACACTTCAAGACAGTTCTCTCTCCATCTCCTCCTACGGAGCATTGCTTTTCGTCTTCTATACTTATTACATCATTATATCATACCACATCATATATAATCTCTCTACGTACTCTACGTAATACACGAAAAGAGAGACTATGAAATATATTGTGTTCAAGCATGTGATGAGGATGCGATATGCTCTGCTCTGGCCTGGCTTGTTCTTCACGCACTAATGTAATGTAATGTAATGCAATGAAGACTCTCTTCTTCCCTCTCTACGTTTTTTCAGATGATGAACGAGTTAGAGAGTAAAATAAAATTAGAGGAGAATGAGAGTGGAACAAAGTATAAAGAGGTTGTTGGAAATAAGCGGTCCTTTCCCTTTGGCTTCCCTTCCTCACATTTACATTACATAATAACAGTATTACATTAGAATCTATATATACATAACTATAGTAAGTAAATAGCTATAGCTGTACGTTGCTGTAAGTTAGGTTGTGGCGGCGGCGGAAGTTCCTATTCAGAGCCTTTTGACACCTTTTCCGTCACGTGAAGGACATCAACACGCAATTAATCATTTGGACAAGAGAATTCTAAATTTCACATAACACTCTCAGAAATTATGTCCCGTTACATTCCATTACTGCAATATAAACTACATAGTATACTTATATACATAGCAACTACTGTAGGTATGCTAATTTATACTTCAACTCACATTCCTATGCAGAAGTAGCATTTTGGACTGGGTTGCATAATGCTAATAGATATTTGTACTCTACTGGCAGCCTATCTATCTAAATCTATGTTATGTAGGTCTCTCATTCTCATTATTATTGCTACTATCATTATAAATGCACAAAGACTCACTCAGAAATTATGTTAGAACGTGTTGGGAAGTTATTGTTGCATATTTTGCAGACTTGTAGGTTGTAGCAGCAAATCTAACTGATTACTACAGATATTAGGGCAACTTTACTTGATATACTATATATCTAAAGGTACACTAAGTATATTTCTATAGGTTAACCAATAAACGTCTGTATATACAAATATGTTGTTATGTTATGTACTAGGAACAGGAAGTACTAAAGGAAGAGACCTACATTTTACATTATTATTATTATACAGTAGGTTCTAATACTCTGTAGTAAAACTAGCATAGGTTTTAATCAGATGGGAAGATGGATAGAATAGTTGACTATACATTCCATCATGTCAACTTCCATGATTCACCTAAAATGCAACTCCATGCACAATTTCTCCAGAATTCCATTTCACAGTCCAAGACACGACAGTTCGCGAATAAAGCACAAGGCACAAGCAAAAGCACGGGCAAGTAAAAGTAGCTATGGTGTCGGATCCGAGATCCTAACAAACTAAAGCTAGTCTTTCTTTGCTCCAGCTCTGGCCTGGCTTGGCATGGCCTTTTCTGTCCAATAGTATGTAGTCATTCATTTATGTATTAGCCATTGTATGTATACCTACATAAATACAGGTTACATAATAATATAATATCTATTAGCAAACTTATATTACATAATATAAGTATGCTATGTATATGTAGCTACAATATTACCTTTCACTCAGAACGTTAAGGCAGCAGGGCACTCTAACTCTTCTACATAGAATCCAAATGGAAAGCAAAGGACTTACTCACAATCAGTTTTCCTCTCGCTTCGCTCTAGTTCCATTTTAGTTTATGAAAAGCTCATGATCATCATCACATCACTAGCTCAATGAATCACTACTCTGCTTCTGAATTGAGCTGAACTACATAGAATATTACTAAAATGAAATTCGGCCTCGTTCCATCGTTACAGTACACGCTCCTGTCCTGACATGAGTAGTGGTATGGTATGGTATGGCACAAGAGAAAATTGTATTTTGGAAAGGCTCAAATATATTATACAGAACACTATAGATTATCCTATGTGAATGTGACATAAAGCTCCGTATAATTTAGGTAGACTTCTCTTTAGAAGGAAAACTATATAGTAGTGAGCCTGGCTTGAGCATGGACATAATGGTCGTCGGACATAGAAAACATTGAATCAATTAGAGTTGAGGTGACGAACTATTATCTTCACCCCATGCATTCTCTTCCCGTTCATTCATTCATTCACTATTCTATTTGTCCCCTAATATCATAGTCATTAACAATAAGCCTCCGCATATGCAGAACAAAATGAATTTCCACTTACATTACACTCCCAAACTACTTTATAGTTACATACATACATTTATACTAGTACAGATATTATGGATTAACAACACTAAACCAAAAAGTCCCTGATGTTATGCACATACTTATGTGGTGAGGTTGATGTTGATGTTAATGTTGCTTTACTATTATCCATATCGGTCTGTTAACTTTCTTAGAATTATTTATCTATCCTTCGTGTTTGTGTCCCTATACTATACTCTAATTGTACAGATATATATACTCAAATTCCAAATAAGCACTCATCCCTAAGACGGCACAAAAACTGCATACCTATCATCAAAATCAAATGGAACCCCCACTGAATAACTTTCTTTTTCCCTCCTGGGATCACACAACTTTCTCATCATTGTCTTTTGACATAGCTTTGAATGATTGTAATAAAACCTATTCTGATTATGTGCTTTGTATTAAATCTCTTATATACTTTATCTATTTATAAGGTAAAAAATCAGATAAAACAGATATCCGTGTTTACTTACTTCCCGACCTAGTACCTTTCTATAAAATTGTAAATGGATGGTTCTTTAGCAAAGGAAACTTTAGCTTTCGCTCGTACATAATGTCATGTTTCATTTTATTGTGAATGTATTTGTAACTACCCCTAAATTGCGTACAGCAGCTTGACGTCCATTTATATGTCTCTTTTCAAAGTGAACACGTTTTGTCAAATTAAGACACAAACTCATTTTGTGACAAAGCTAAGTTAGTAGCTATAATAACTAGCCACGTGCATTTTTTCAGCTGGGCAATAATATAATCACAAAATACGATCTATAGATTAATCGCTGCAATGAGTTGCTTTCTCCATTTCAGGAATGATTTCCAAATTACAAAGAAATTTAATTTTTCTATGGTTAAGGAGGACTCAATGGTTAGAATATGAATCAGACGGACGCGCGCTTGATTCGCATCTGTTCATATTGAACGTG
>JAQFYC010005926.1:0-13227 GCA_034694165.1 Tomocerus mixtus | reverse complement strand
TAATGACTAATCTCAAACTCTACTTCTAAATGCAATATGTACATCCATGTGACTGAAAGTAATGTAATATTAACAGAACAGAGAGAACCATTGTGACAACTTTCCATTACTATTTAAGTTAATCACAGTATTGTGAGTTACTGTTCACTAATATTAAGTACCTATTTGTTTATGTAGCTCAGTGACAAGTTCTCAGTTTGCAGTTCAACTATACAATAAGCCAAGGAGAAACCTTGCAGAATTTTCTTATTTGTCTCATTTCATGTCGTGTCAATGAAAAAAGGAAACCACATTGAGTTGCATGATTTGTTTTGATTATTTTGTATGTTGTGATTTGGTTTGAGTTTCATTCCAATGAACCGAATCAGGGCAAGCCGATTGTATAAAATTAGTTCACATGCACAGAAGTACCTTACATAAAATACTAACCATAAGCCTAGCCCAAATAACTTGTCTGATACATTATAGCTTCTTTAAACACCTTTACCTTATATGCTGCTTGTACAATATTGGGGAAGCAGTAAGTACGAAACGGAATGATAATATTGTGATGTGATGCGATGTAGTTTGCCAATAATAAATAAATTGTATTTTATTCTGAGTGCACAGAATTAAGTAAGATAATGAGAAATAAGCATTGGATCCAGTTTGTGTCAAGGGACAATTGTAAATGCGTCAAAATTCAATCAATGCTCCATTTGTTTTACAATACATACATTTATAGCGGCCACTATACTAGATTTGCATAATTTACACATATTTTAGATAATGTAGCTATTTTTGCGTGCATTGCTTACTTTAATTATAGTATACTCATAATAAACACTTTTTAGCACCTTTCTTGATCTAATTTTAATATAGTAGTAATACAAATATTGAAGCTAAATTGATACAGATGAATGGCAAGACATTTTATCTACAATGATACAATTATTTTTAAATTAAATCAATATATGTATATCTATGTAGCGTATGTATTACTCATCCATTATATTTGACGTTTCTTGTATTCGAAAATGCAACAAAATACTTGTGTTGCTGTGGAGTACAAAGTACAATCATAATAATACTGATAAGTATACATTTGTATGCAACAGTTTATTTGCATTATTTCTTCAGGCATATTTTGCATGCGTCATATTTAAGCACATTGGATTAGAATTTGTGATATAGAAAACCTGGTTTGGATTCTGGATAAGGTGTGGTAGGTGTGTTGTATTACTCGGAATAATTCATTTTATGAATAATATTTGTATGCTTATTCCACAAGTATGAATTGAAATCGATGAATGCATTCTCTCAGTAAAGTAAAGTTAATTATAAAAGTCAAGTCAAGCCAGGGAAAGGTTAGTTTTAGTTATTTAGAAAAGTAACAGAAGTTTGTGCACGCGGATGCAACGTGATTTTCTAAATATAATGCATTCCTTTTGTATTTAATACCACACAGTACAATACTAAAATAGATGTTAATACTGGTTCCTGCACTTAAAGCCTTTAAATGTCTAACCAAAACTAATTCCTTATGAACTTATAGGAAATAAATGTCAATATCTGTATGTATTATGTGACTTGCTTATTTATTTACTAGTAAAATACTATACTGGAATGTAGAGTGAAAATAAAAGGTGAAACTGTAGAAGATACGTACGTACAGATATTTATATAATATGACTCACATTCAGGAGAGTGTGTTTGCTGTTAGCTTTTGGTTTGATGATGTTAACGTTAATGTTACTTTGTAATGTAATGCACCCAGATAAAAATAAAACTCAAAATAAAATTGCATTGGCAACATTAACACTTTGGAAGCATCGGTTTCAATTTCCAATTGACTATTATTGGATTATACCATTCATTTGCTAATCTAGGGAAATATTATTATTCCTAAGCAAGTACAGTACAGATATATCGTAGTAATTGCAATGTTGTTATTGTCATATTATCTGCTAATTGCATTCTTATTACATAAGCGTTAGAGTAAAATAAAGTAGCTATAAATAGATGACATGCAGCATCACATGACATCACAAAGTATTCACATAAAAACTACATCGTCTTATTTGAGCGCGTAATTGTAATGCGTGTATTGAAAATGGTAAATTGTGAGCTGAAACACAGTGCCGAAGGATTATCTCTTCAAATAAAATCTCGTTGAGTTTGAGGAAAGTATTGAACTGTTTGTGTTGATGATGGTTTGGCATTGCGGCTAATGTGATATAATGAGAATGAGATGGATAATTAGAAGAATCTTTATGAATCCTATGCAGTATAAGTACATAGGAAAATGTTATGTATTATAAGTTAGAAGAGATAAGAGCTTTGCTCCACATGTACTTCCAACAGTTTGGCTTCCTAATATATGTACTATACGTAATACGTATAGCATCCAAATTCAAGCAAATGAAATAAAACGTCAATCTTTTCTATATAGTACATTGCTTCCTTTGCTTACATAGCTTAATTATTTGAGCCAAAGTTGAAATGTATGCTAGCTAATTGAGATATTATTTGTAATTTAAGTAACTTTGTAAATATATATAGTGATGCAACACTTACCTAAGTTACGAGAGTGCAATTGCGTATTGCTTTAAGACTTAATTTAATACGTTGAAGATTTTTGTTGAGCTTAGAGTGGGTCATATAGAGAATATTGTGGATAATAAAAAAAATCTGTTTACGAATACTAAATTAATATTTACAAAGAAGTACCTAGGTTCGTCTCTGGCTCATTCCTCTACTGCAAATTATAGAGCAAAATCCAATTAGAGACCATAATGTGAGAAATTGAGAAAATTAGTAAATAACTAGCCCTTGTATAAATATAAAAGGAAAATTGGATGTGATGTAAATAAAGTCAAAGCTGAACAAAGATTTTGCTGTTTAAAAAATAAGCTGATTCGGTTCATACGTGCTAAGAAGTTCCTGCCCTTTGTTATTATTTTGCAAATGTTTTTGCAAAAGCTTTAGCTTCCTTTAAATAAGATATGCTAAGCACATTATATTACTGCGTATGCATTCAATGCGATGTAGGTTTACTTTATGGGACAGTTTACATAAATACAAAGAATTCTTTGATAGATTCTACTATACTACAGGGGTTAGAATGTAGATGATTGTCATGTTCAAGATATATAATATATACCGATGGTTGGTCATGTTTCCGTTCCATCCGTATAAAAAATGCGTTTTTGGTTTTTGGACTATGACGCAAGTTTCGTAACACTATATTTATGTCAAAGCAAAAGAATGCAAGCTGGTAGGAAATTGACGAGTAGTTTACTCTAAGGTAGATTTTCGGATTTAAACATATTAGTATATATCAGCATCAGGATCAAAGCAACCAGGAATAACTTATTAAGTGGCCGAGGAACTCATTTTATATGATAGTTTGTCTGTCTGTCCATGGACAATAAAACTTTTGACATAAATAGCTGACCGATTCCGGTGAGATTTGGTGCACAACCTACTTATAGGGCTAAGGTACCAGGTTCAGTTAATTTATGGAACAAATCGGCCACACCTACGTGGAGCTACGGCCACGCCTATCAAATTTTTATACTTTATTGAAAAATAAACTACTTTTTAAATTAGAAAAGCAAAAGCCAACTGTGCATTCATCCGAAAACTGGTACATTCTCCCCGTTATTCCAAAATCGGTGACATTTTCTAAATTCGCCCAAAGCGCAACATTCTTTAACCGACCCACATTATTATTATTCTGCATTATTATAAGTCTTAAGTCGTAATCTCTAATGACAGCATTTTGAGCCGTTTTGTTCTTCAATGAATTACAGTAGTTAAGATTTGTGTGAGGTCCAGAATACAATGTTAGTGTGGTGAAAATAGGAAACATTCTAGTAAGTGTATATTAATATTGAAGGACTTAAAAATGGGTCTGATTTCTCCGCTTGAAAAGTGCACTTGGAATTTCTTAGGTCACACGTATTCGCATCAAAAATAAAGTTTCCCACCTCTAATAGCTTCAAGTTCCCCCGATAAAGGTTGTAAATTCTAGGAGGTCGGATATCATTAAGGTTTCATTGTTATATAATTTTGGGAAAGATAAATAAATAATTCTTAGATTGTTGCCACCGGGAATAGAGCGAATAATCCTGCTGTTATTAACAGAAATCTTTCAAAAGACAACACATCACTATTATCCGATGCTTCCAGATACAAAATCTTGATATTGCAAGCGCCAATGAATTTCGTCAATTTTAGCCTAAGCAAATTCTGATTATTGATTGTAGTCAAAGCTAGTAGGTGTAGTAAATATATAATTATATATGTGGAATATAATAATCTATTTTCGTGAAGATTCTTCAATACTTTTACTATTGCAAGCACGATTACATCTAACCAAGCATAAATTATTACAAGCCTGATTACATTAACGAACTGGAATTAATAAAATTAGCTTAAAAAGATTAATATTTTAAGCTTTTCTATGAATACCTTTGCTAAACGTGTAAATATTTTGCATGCAAATCTAGAGTAGGTATACTACACACAGTTATTTACGTACAGTGCATTGTACACGTGAGAAACCAAACGAGAAATAAAATACTAATAAAATACTAGTACTTTTTGACGTTATCTTCTTAAAATATTCAGGAATATATACGTACCTACGTACTTTTTCCATGCATGAATGTTTCTGTTCCGTTTTCAACTTCTAAGTATCGTACAGCAAACTAAAAATAGTATTTTCTTTGGCGTTGAAGAAAACTAAGTAATACGCAGTTCCGGATTCTAATAAAATGTGTATAGGTATTAGGATAAGCATTTCTAAGCAAAATAGTTTTGCAAACTCTACTTTAACGTGCAGATACTGATTTAATACATATTTTTGTTGGACGCAATTTATTCAACTACAGTAATAAAATGCGTCCACCAAAATGTAGTATACCTTGCATTTAATAATATGGTTTACATACGGCAGAAATACGTCAGGTTCATCTGAATGAGTTTTAGGTATTCGCTAATATAGTTAATAGAAAATAGATACCTATACACAATTGAGGTACACGTACCTAATTATAGAAGAGATATTATAAGTAGTCATGAAATTAATTTGTTTTCGAAGTAGCCTCGTGATAAATTGTGAGGATCTCAAGAAACTTTCATAACATCCCACTCAGAAGCATGTTTCTTGTATTTCTTAACAATTTTATCCTTATTTGTACAGAATTATTGCTCTTACACTTGTATTACTGTAGTTCACAAAATTAAGTATAATAAAATCTTAATTTGCTAAAGTTCTTGAATATGGTTTAAAAATACTTAACAATACATATTTATTATATTTGCATTATGTACACTATTTCTCATTTATTATGTGTGGGTAAAAACGAAACGACACAAACATTTTCAATGATTGCATGATACAATAATAGCTAAAGGACTAAGAGGCTCAACCTGAAGTGCTACCATGCTCAACTCAGGTAAGTACGCCCGTTCGTGGAAAATCAAATAAGGAATATGCAATATACGCACCAATGCTGCTTTTCGGTTTTGTAAAATTATTATTTGTTAACACTCAATAGCTGATTTTGCGGATTAGATATCATATAGTGAAGTAACCATAAATAAATGAATTTTAACTGAAATCACACAAAGTTAAATAATTTTTACTAACAAAATTAAAAAGGTAATTTGTAAATTTTGTTAATGCGACAAAAGGTTGTCTCTTTTTAGTTGCTAATGGACGTAAAATATAAAGAATATTTATCTTTCAGGATGTACCTATGTACTATTATTAATACTACAACAGGTTGTCCCAATTTAGGTAGTGTATACAATAATCCGTTCTTGGAAGGTCGTCCGAACTTGCAGGTGCAATGTTTACAAAATTCCAAGAACCCAAAGAACATTTTGGACCATAGTAAGACGTCTCTAGTTTTACTATGGTCTAAAATGTTCTTGTCTGTGTCCATATCTAGAAAAATCTATACATTCACATTCAGTCAGTTTTAGGTTTCCTCATTCATTCTCATTCATTCATTCTCACTTCTTCATTCAGTCAGTATTAGGTTTCCTCCCGACTTAACGAATATTATCATTCATTGTACTTTCAGTTATTATTACAGTTAACAATTTTACACAATGATTGCCTTTCGAGTAATATTGCCTCTGTTTTTGTTCTCCGTGCCGGTTTGGGCAGAAAACTGGAAAGCGGTTCCAGCTGCAATATTGAAAAAGGTACGCAAAATACAATATTTTTCCTAATAAGATGGAAACAACGGAATTCCGTTTAAAAATTAATGAATAATAATAAAGGCCATGGCCACAATTTTCAATGTGGTTTAAATTCATACACTTTCACATGAAATATTTATTATAAATCTTTTTATTTATTTAGATTGATGGGGTCATCGTTTATGAAGCCCATGTCCCTACTGTTTTCGAAATTGTGTTACCGGATGCCGTTGTCAACCAAAAGTCTTTTACTGATTGTAATCAAAATCAGAAGAGCTTGGATTGTATCCTAGATGAGCAAATCCACACTTTACAAGTCCAGGGTCGAGAGGATCGACTGGACTACCAGGAAAGTCTCTCCAGGGGAAGGAGACAACTTGGCTTTGTTGCTGGTGCTGCGATTTTTTTATTCGGTGCTACTTTTGGCCATAGCATTTTTGGCAACGATGATGACGTACGCCAAGGAATTAATAATGTAAATTATTATTTTATTAGCATTATTTTATTAAATATTAGCAACAAACAAACCAATTATATCCTCATGTAAATACTTATTCCTAAATTAATTTGTAATAGGCAAATCGACGATTAACCGGAACAGAAACCCGCCTGCTGAACGTTGAGAAATTGTTCAACAATATGTCGACAATTCTGGATGGGAAATTCATGGAGTTGGAGCAAGAACTTTCAACTAAGAATCTCATCGATGCAGAACAAAACAAAAGAATTGTCACACTGTACAAGTTGGTATCAGCCAACATTCTTGCCACCCAAATCTCCGAAGCGTACGCGAATTGTAAAAATAATTTTATTCCACATAAAATGCTTAGCAATGAACAATTAAGCAATACCCTTCGCAAGATTGACGAGATGGCTGTACAGCACGGCTACGTCTTAGCGGTGCCGATTTCCCAGATCCGCAAATATTTCGTAATGCCAATTGCAAGCTGCAAGTTTACCGCCACATCTATTTACGTTTCTTTACGAATTCCATTAATTCGCAGAGAGACAAAGCCATGGTCTGTTTACAAGATTATTCCAACAAATTTTGCCCACTTTAAAGAAACCTGTACCTTGTCTTTTCATGAAAGCGATTATTTATTATCAAATGATGAATACTCCCAAACAATTAGGCACGATACAAATGAATTTTGTGATATCAAAATTACAGGTATGTGCCTAATTGTTCCACAAACAAAAAGTGCCCCCGAAGTGCAACAATGTGCAGCTGGCATAATGAAAAGTCTTCCCGTCAAAGAATTGGCAAATTCTTGCAAATTTGATTGTGAAAAAAGTGTAGGCATGTCCTACAAGCTGGTTGCAGAAAATAGGATAATTTTTACCAATGTCTTAACTTTAGACATAATATGTCCTAAAAGTGAAAAAAAATTTAATTTCACAACAAATAGTGACTTGGGATCCGTAGACGTACAGCTAGGTTGCAGTTGCAAAGCAATTGCGGATGGTACCGAAATACCACCAATCTTTCCCTGCTTTGAAATGCCTAGGCAATCCAACTACTTTTCAGTAGTTCGAATTGTACCTGATTTTTGGGCAACTTTCGATGAAACTGTCGGGCAGTCAGCCTCATATAATTTGGCAAACATTACCCAATCATTCAATAAAGAATGGAAATCCTCTTTCCCAAAAATGACTATAACCCCTTTTGATGCGGAGCCTACCCCATTTTACATACATAATAACCTATTGTATTTCTCAACAGCAATTATTGTTGCCATTGTATTGATATTTGTGTTAGTTTTCTGGAATTTTTGTAAACACACTAAATTAAACAACAGAATTAATGACTCTAAAGTGTGAAAAGTATGTCTTGTGTATGCATGTATTTGGTTTTATTATTTAATTGTTTATTGAATATATTTTTATTAATAGTTATTATACAAATTATAGCTTATTGTTGCCTTTGTATTGATTTTTAAATTTTAATTTTCTAGAATTTGTTAAAAAGCAGGTGTGTGAAAAGTATACAATTAAATAGGCCTGCTAAATTGTAATAAAATGCATTAAATTATAGAAAAAATATATTATATCCGATTTTGTAATCAAGGTCATTCATTGTCTAATATCAAGGCCAATCATTGTCTAATAAAGGTTATCATTTAAACCAAGAAAGTGTGCTAAGAATGGATAATAAACATATTTTATTTTACTATTACTTCACATGTACATGACAATACTATTTTACCTACACTGCACTGATATTTTACTTGTAGTTAAAATCACAAAAGAGTAAATTGATTAGAGACAATGCGTTACGCCCGGCCCCTAAAAAAATACCGCACTCCATTCCGTCCCGTCCTAATTCCGCATCCATATCATATAACTTAACTACTGAAACTAACTCTCCTTGACTTGTCTATTATCATATCAATGGAAATGAAAAACATTTCTGTCCATCCCGGGAATTTCAGTTGGCTACATGTACACATTCATTAACACTAAACTGTTTAGGTTAAATGCAAAACAAAGTCAATTTTGAGCCAAAAGATTAACCTATGATTGGTTTAACAACAACAATATTACCAAAATTTTAGGAAGATCGTATTTATTTTATTAGAAACTGAAGACCAGGTACTATTTACAACTTACAGAGAGGGGGCCAATCTTATTTTATTGGAAACCTTATTTATTGTGCATATATTGTTTTGTCCTTATTTGCTCTGCCAAACTTCCAAAGTGATAAGTACCTAATAATACTTCTATTTAGGTTAGAGTGTTTTCTGCGTTCTCACTGGAGGAAAGCATATAAGAATGAATTCTGGCGCATTAGGACAAAAGTATTATTTATACTAATATTTAAACATCTTACCAAAAGTAACTTAACTGGATCATTACCACTAAAGTGATATCACAGGGAAAAGAATGTAATGCTAAGTACTGATGATTTCATATGGAACGTATGCAATTCAAATGCAGATTACGCATTATTATACATTCTGCTGTGTCGAGTAAAGCATCATGATGTAGTCTATTTCCTACTTTCCCCCGACAAATTCAAATACCACATTTATGCTCCATATAGCAAACTAGCCTTCCTTGAAGTGTGAGAACATGAGAAGCAGGAGTTCTGGATGCTTTTATTAATAATAATAGAATAATAATAATAATAGAACTATTTTCAATTTCAGAAAGTTTCACGGCACGGCTGCTGCCTTTTATTTATGTAAATTATAAAAAGTGTTGATTTAGCATAAAAGAGAATGATGATAATCTGCCCAGCCCAATAATATCATTAAATTAGCATGTTCATGAGTAGTAGGTTTACAAAGTGATGCCTTTTCCGTTGTTGGTTTGAAATTCTTCTTGACCTTCACGCTGCAAATTGGAATTTTAAATTCGCCAAAAAAACCTTGCGAATACCGGCACACATTAACACAAGGAGGCAATAGATCCAAATGCCTATAATTGTTGATGCCTATGGCGCCATATGTGAAGCACCCGTATTTATTTTTATCCGAATTAGTGGTGACGAAAACAGCAGAAAAAGGATGATCTTCATTAAAAAAATCCTTTTCTGTGTGAAATACGTCAAAAGTGTTCTTGCAAATATTAACCAAACAAATGTTTTTGGTTTCTATTTCGTTGAGAAATTTTCGCCCATCCGAATTCTCTTCACTATTATATGTTCCGTACTGGCAGTCCTTTGTACCCTGATAAATAAATAAAAAATATATTATTTCACATTTCGTCTTGACGGATTTATGACTTCACATGATCACGTGGGAAATACCGAATAGTTAATTTCGGTGTACTTTATTAATTTTGACGCACGCTGAAATTTGAAAAGTGTATCATTGTATAACTTACGAGTTCGTCATTGCAAGAGTTGAAAATTTCGTTATCCCACAACAGTAGACCACCACGCTTCGTATCGCAACGTCCTTCATTTGCGTGGCAATTAGTTAAGGTTTTGAACGGAGATTTCAGAATTCCCCAATTGTCAAACCAAATATGATAAAATTGTACACAAAGTGAATGTTTTTCAGCAGATCCTGTATCACCCTGAACGAGATATACATCGTTGCACACTGTATTGTGCCCTAATCTTTGAAAACCATTTTTTAACAAGGATTCTACTGTGAAATTGTTTCTAAATTCTTCACACTCCGCAAATGTAAAATTATCCGAAACCGGGTTGGTTTCATTAATAATATAACATTCCACACCAGTGGTTGTAATCTGTAGGTGTTTAAATATCTTTGAACAGGTTACAATGTTAAACAAGGTAGTCAGGAATAAAGTTTGGATTAACATTTTCAATCAAGTTTGTTCTGCTAACACTCCAATTATTTCGACGGGTACTCACAACAACTTTGTAGCTACTAAGTGTACCAATGAATGACAATTTGTTGGAATTGGAATGTACTACGCTTGAACAGTTTTACTCCTCATTCATTTATATAATACTGATATAACCAACTAAACTAACCAATACACATACCTAACCTAAAATAAAATGCATAATGATTTCCAAAAATACTTGCCTACTTATCTAAGAACGGATGCCTTTTTTACTAATGGCTAGGCTAAATGTACTATGCCTAAAAAAAGGTTTACTCCTCGTTCATTTAAAAGGGAGCTAAGTTCTTCCATAAACTATAATTTATATAGCTTATATAATACTTGTATAACCAACCAAAGTAACCAATACACATACCTAACCTAAAATAAAATGCATAATGATTTCCAAGAATACTTGCCTACCTATCTAAGAACGGATGCATTTTATACTAATGGCTAGGCTAAATAAGGTTTACTCCTCGTTCATTTAAAAAGTTCTTCCATAAACTATCATTCTCCATTTGTTAGCTTTGACTCCCACAACAATTTGACATTTTTGTTCATCGATAATTTTTAAATTCAAAATGAATACCAAAATAATTTTAATTTTCTCCGCCGTCCTATTTGTCTCTCTCAATATCAGCAAAGCAGCACCTTACAAAAGCAGCGCAGGTTAGTGTTCTACAAATTATTTTTAAAATGAAACATATTTAAGTAATACGTAGATTAAAAGTTATATTGACATGTAATTGTATTCCTATAGTTGCGCTGACGTGATTTTCAATCCAATATTATGATTTTCAATTTTTGTTCTTCATTGTAGAATTGTAGTGTTATAATTGAGATGTCATAATTTTCAATCCAATATTAACAACTTCAATTTTTGTTCGTTACTGTAGATTTCGAACTTTCTCGGAATGAAGGACAAGTAATTGTAAAGCCATTTAGAGTAAGCGGGTTGACGATGGTTTTTGGAGGCCCAAATCAAGGAGGTGCTACTGGTGCCAGTAATGGTCAAATCTATGACCAGTAAGAAAATAAAACTTACTAACATTAATAATCAATTTAATAATTTTATTTAACATTAACATTCATTCTGATTTATTTTGTTTTCTGATTTCAGAACCGTAAAGAATGAATCCGTTTTACACTATCTCTTGGACAACGGCATTATAAAATGGGTAAACGAATTGTTTAAACTTCGTTTTATTCTTGTGTGATGTAGTAAATAGAAAGTTAAAACTTGTTATTCAAACTCAAAATGTTTTAGATACCTATAAGGGCATCGCGTTATGTAATAAAAGCTAGTGTTAATTACTGTTAGTGTTAAATACTATAATGAAGCAATTATATCAGTAATATTGTGTCCTCTCAAAATTTTCTCATAATTACTGTATTACTAATTTAATTATTTGTTTTGGATATTACGGCTTGGCCTGCCCATTGTAAGGGTGTTTAACATTTTGAGACCATAACCTGTATTGATTTGTTAATTTGGACACGAATAAATCATTTTCTATTCTAAAAAATTGTATTGTTTCTTATTACTTCTGAAATAACTAGTAGTAACTTAAACTACTTAATTTCGACTTACTACATTTATTGTTATTTAGTTAGGTTAGGTTAGGTTAAAATGTTCGTTCACAGAAATGACAATTAATTAATTTGCCAAACAGAAATTTTGTACTCGTGTAAGTGTTGTAAAACTTGATTGGCTTTTTTGAAACTCTCATTTTCTACTACGAACCAAATTCTCACTACAGATTTCTCATTAGCCTTAATTTGTGCATAATATATTTTATTTATTATACATATATTACACATTTTTATACCCGACGGAGCAGGCGGCGGATTTGACGGAACTGGAATTAGCGGTTTAATTGCTTTTGTTGGTCTCATAAAAGGTTTTATATGTACCTAATGTTAATTGAAATCAGTAGGATATTGATAATATTTAAAACGGAGATTTGTCTGAATTAAAATGATTCTTTTCCATTTGCTGTGGAAAGGTTTTTAAGCTAATGGATTTGATTTCTCCTTTTAGCATTACGACTATTGTTGTTGCACCGGGTCCTTCTCATTACTTTTATTCCAGGTAATAAGTATACAAACAATATCATAATTAGTTTTCAGTAAATTGCAATTATAGATTACAATTAAATATTTGGAATTTGAGATTTTCTAAAAAAAATTAACCCAAAAACGTTATTACAATTCCGGCGACTGGAGAAAAACGGAAGGGGATTTAATTCCACGACCCTGGCGACGGAAGCTTAAACTTGCCGTTCACCAATAGGAACTTCGGGTGAATGCGTTGAAAGAATTTGTGTGTTGGGTAGGAAGGATTTCAAATACGATAAATAATTGTGAATGTGAATATCTAGGTAATATATTACTGTATGCACCTACTTTTGTTCTGATATTTTGAAAAAGCCATTGCACTACATTTTGCATGAATTGTTATTTAAGGTTATGATGACCGCGTTCTTATACATGGTAATTCCTACTCCAATCAAGTTTCGATAACTGAATTAGAAATGGAAGAAAATGGTAGTAGTTGGTCAATTCTGAAAGATACACATTATATCTCGGCCATATGGGGAGCTTTTCCCAAAATGATCACCTGAAACGACGTTATAATATATTTTAGAAAAAAATCCAGAAAAAATGTGCGCCAAAGCTTTACGAATTTATTGCGCTCTAAGGGTTTAGATAATCAAAAAAAGC
>JAQFYC010005925.1:0-13233 GCA_034694165.1 Tomocerus mixtus | reverse complement strand
GAGATAGATGCTTTGTCTATCGGCGTGAATGAATTCTCGTCTACGTAGATGATGACATTGAGCCACCTACTTACAAGGAATGATGGTTCAATGCAAAACTTACATCAGCCAACAGCCAAGCCAAACCAGCCTTTACCGTATTCTCTTCCATGTAATACAACAGGTAGGTTGTAGGTTGTAGATTAAAGAAAGGATTTTCTATATTCGTATAGAAAGATATGGAACAACAAGGCGGCTGATAATAGCTAATCAAATGAAGTGTATTTATAGTTAGTTAATGTGTGTATTGTTATTTAGTTATCAGAATCTAATCAGATAATTCATCATTTTCCCTGAACATCACTGTTGTTTTATCTTGTAGTCTGTGCATTGGTAATAAATACTTGGAACACTTAACAAGTGTATATAAAAGAGAATATCTAAATGATCCGTATGTGCCATGTACAGTATACTACACAGAAAGCTAATCAATATATAATAAAACAATGGGAACCAGAAGGAGAGCTGGTTTCACACGCAAATTACGTTAATCAACATAAAATTCCTGGCCTGGCCTGGCTTGACTGTGTATTTAATTTCAACTTTCCAATGCTATACACACAACTTATGTATTTATGTAAGCACAATATTTAATCACAAACCTAACAAAACACAAAATATATACGAAAAGAAAATAATCTTTGAAAATCCCAATTTGGAATCTTCGTATGCAAAAGAAGTGTAATACAACATTAACATTACAGTGTGATTTCAACAGTGGGTTTAGTTTGACATTGGCTATGTTATGGCAAACGAGATTACAACACAATAAAATAGTAATAATAAGCTTGTGGCTGACCTTATGCAAATGCTCTAGAGCAAGGATGATTTCTCCAATGTAGATTCGCACTTGGGCTTCTGTGAATCGTTCCCTTTGGTATAAATGCGTAAAAAGCTCTCCTCCACTCACGTAATCTGTAATCAAAAATATATCATCAAATTATTGCACATTATTATTTTATAGCTTGGAGAAATCTCTTACGTACATTATTAGTAATTACGCGTAAATACATCGCAATAGTTAAGTAAGCATCTACATACATTTACAATATACATAAGCTGTAGGTACGTAGTTATATATCTTTTGCATAACCAAAGCCAAAGTTAATCTACATTGATGTGTAATAATCGGAATAATTAGGTAGGATTTCGATCAAAGGAATTTAATGAACTCTCTAATAAGTAAATAAAATAGCAATTAAAGTACGTATTACGTAGGCTCTTTTTTAGGTGCGTACATGTAGAAGGTACAAAAGCTTGAGCATCATAAATCATAGAATGTTTACTGTTTACTATTATGTTGACATTATCACACTCACGTAACATATAATTATTTAGGAATTAACACTTCGAAACAATAATATAAATCATGAGCATTTTCGTAATCTTTGGACTGGACAAGATTTCCATTAAATTGTAAAGACATTAGTTTGTTAGGAATTTTGTATTCATTTCCTCAGATATGGAATACTTATTTGATATTCAAAGAGCAAATTCTAACAATAATATAGCGAAGGAAGCTGCAACCTCGTTCATTTCGACGTATAGACAGAATTACATTAGTACAACAGCTACTAGGGAACTTTATGTACTTTCCCTTGGAAAATCCAATATTGACAGTTACAGATACATAATGTAATGCGTTCTGTGTATTCAGGTATTTATGTTCTAGGTTCTTGGCAATAATAATGCAATGCAGTACACAGAGTCCTATACATTTAATATGGAAATTTAGCTTGCCTTGATGCATATTTGATTGTGATTGGAATATAGTTTATAACAGTGCCATTTAAGCTCAATTCACACAGATCATTTGATCTGGGCCATTGGAATCAATACAAAACACATAACACAAAGAGAGACATGACATGACATGCCAGTATAGAATATAAACAATAAACTAACTGATACATAATATATACACCATTAGCAGAGTACAGAGTAAGCCAAGTCAAGTCAGGTACATTACATAGATTCTAATGTACTATAGGACTGTAGCTGTCATTTAAGTTATTTGTTTCCTTCACAATCTTTCGATATCTCGTGAATTGCATAAATGTTAGTGCTCTACTCTACTCTCATCTCATCTGATCATATCACAACTAAATACTATGGCATGACATACAAAATAAATAAATTCTAATCGACAGGTGATAAACGACGAAACTAGATTTCTCTTCTCTCTAACTATCTAAATTACAGTCTAGTCATCTTCTGAATACCTAAATCTCGTAACGTAATGTTAATAACTATTTACCTTGAATCTAAGTAAAATGTGTTACATAAATAAGCAATTATCAAACATACTTTAACATATAGGGAGATAATAATATTATTATTTGCACAGAATTGACAGAAAGATTCTAAATGCAGAAAAACCTATTGTAAGCCTTTATACAAGCGTAAATGTCATCAAATATTATTATGCCCCCGTTTCGTATCATTATATTCTCAATCAACTTAGTCTTTGGCGAAGGAGGAAAGTAACCAAAAAACATCTGCATTATCATTATGGTGATATTTTTCAAAAAATCTGCATTATATTATTACGGTGATATTTTTTAAAGCACAAAATTATAGAGGAAGTCTTTTAAGTTTTAAAATGACATGACACCTAAAATAATTCCGATAGTTGGCTCTTCCCTGCTAATAAATTACAAATGCGACTGCCTACACTTACATACAGTATAGTATTATAAGTGTACGTAGACAACATTTCAATTTCATTATCAGATTACTATCTCTAATTTGTGTAACACAACGAAACGAGAAGGAGTAGCAGCCCAATGCTATATATTGAAAGTAGGAAGTGAATTGAACTGAACTGAGGAACATTACTATATTTATCTCTAATGTAATTGCGTTGTACTTAATGTATAAGTTATAAGTAGGTAGTTAAACACAATAGAATGCTTTTCGAGCGTAAAATACATTTTCTTTAATCACTCTCATCAAGAAAAGGTGGAGAATTTATAGAATTTAAGTTTTTATTTATGAATGTAGTAGTATACATAGGTGTTAAACAGTTTTTAAGATAGTGTAATGCAATGCAACTGTACGTTAAAAGTTAAGTACATTCCTTTTCTTAAACGCCTACACTTTCATACATTCTATAATAAATACTACGTAAAGTGCATACAGTTGTATAACAAGTGCCACAGTCTGAAGTCTGAGTCTCAGGCCAGGGATATATAAAATATTAGTAGTCGGGTTTACTGTGTATGTAGGCTTCTTGTGACTCACTCCTTCGTTTCCCTTTCATTCAGAACTCTGAACAGCTAGCTCACGAGAAATTCACGAGAAATTGTTGTACCTACGCAACTCATTCCGAGAATCCAATCGATCTACCGTAGTAGGTAGGTATTATGTAAGATATCAGAAAGCCATTACAGGACGTTCGCTTTTACGTTATGTATGTTATCTATGCACGTATAAATTTCGTTTCTATACTTCTACTACAACATTTCCTCTTATTTCTATAATTAATTAGCTTTACTATCAAATAACTATAAGGTTCATTGTAGTTCTTCTAAATAATTCAATAATTCCCAAAGTTCTTAGTTTCCAGTACCATTAGTGGTTTACTTAGTTTACAATTCCTTGTACAATTTATTTTAGCCAGAATCTTTTAAGAAGAATTGATGATGAAATACACAGAAGAATTCCTAATTCCTATACATAGCCATACAAAGCGGGTGTATAGTGTTCATATGCAAGATTTGCAAACATTTCCACTAAAACAATTGAAGGAGTAAAAACCTTGGAGATTAGAACTCGTATAGGTTATCAATGGTAACACTGTGCATACAGAGTATGTACAGCTGTTGCTCTGCTGGATTTGATTGACAGGTAGATATGCCCTCCTACAAAGTAGACATGCAATATTTTAAGCACACTTGACTTGAGAAGTTAAACTACAAATACAACACAACTCGATTAAATATTCTGACAAGAAATTGCCAATTATAATGTGCGAACTGCAACTAAACTGTAGGTCTAGGAATAATTATTTGCAAACCTAATATGACATCATCACGAATGGATAAACGGATTCGCCTGCTTTGTTATCATCATCTTTCCAGGAATTAGATCACAAAAGAAAATTTTATGAAACCGACTTATCTAAATACTATCAAAGTAGTAAAATTCGATTTGTGTAAATCAAAAGCTTTATTTCGTACAAAAGTCGAAATTAGTACACACATCCTGGAAAATTACGAATGAGCACAAACACAACGTATCAACGTATACAGTATAAGTTTAATTGTGGATTTATATACGAACCATTGTAAGTGACCTAAATTGCAGTTAAATTAAAGGTTAAACCCTCTAGTGACAAAGAATTGGCATATCGAAAGAAGAAAGCATTTTTATTCCACCTGGGTAAGCAGTTGACAGTGTAAATGTGTAAAATGCTTTTATCGTCTATGTAGCACATAGTGTGCTTTTAGTTAAAATAGTTTTAGTGTTTTAGTGCAAGATAAAACATTCAGTGCACATAGTAGAAAAGAAAGTATTTAAGTCGTAAACGAAGTAAGCTACCCATTTTGTTAAAGTCAAGTATTTAGGTGTACTGTCCTGTCCTGTACTCCACTGTAGCGTACGCAGTCTGGGTAAAAATAAAATAGTATGTGTCACGGTCTCTATAAATAGAACTGAATCTTATTTTCATCCTACTACAAATTCTATCTGCATTACTACTTTACTACTTACTATGTTCAGCTTCAGGATTAATACTGCTACCAATGCAAACAAATGCTATACAAAACATAGTAGTATTTAAATAAGGAATGATTCATCTCTTTAAAATTTGAAAATCTTTTCAGTAATCAGCTTACATTTGTTTTGCATTTGCATACACACATCATACAACAATATCTTTTGCAATGTGTCAAGACTCCAGCTAATTGTAAGTTTGAATTTTGAAAGGCAACAGATAAGAAGTCTATTATATCTTGGAATACAATAGAGAGGAAGCCAGATTTAAGTATTTATGTAGTATTTCCTTCAACAAGACACGACAAGGCAAGGAAATTGCGTAGGAAGGTTCTTATCTACATTTCAGTATTTCGTTAATTACCTTTCTTGTTATACTTAAGTAATCATACAAATTACAATACTATTGACTACTGGACTGGATAAAATATTATAGAAATAGAATCAGTCTGGTTAAGATTACGCCAATAATTACGTGTATGTATATATAAACACGCAATTTCGTTCGGCAAGTACAAGAGCAAATATTCATTACGTGTAGTGTAGCCGGTAGCTATTGCAAACATAATACCTAAAGTACATACATAATATTGCAGTAATTGTATAAGTAGAATAAGTACAGATATGATATTATAACACAGAAGTATGTATGTCGGGAGTTAAAGAAGAGGAGACGTGTTTTGTCTACTTGTGTGTGTCTGTCTACTCTCCATTCTCACTCTCATCTCATCCGTATCTTGATCTAAAGCGAAAAAGCAGCGCCGTCAGTCACCACCGCTGCTACCACTTGAGTAATTAGGTCAAACCATGACATACAAACCGAAATCCTCTTTCATGACATGATATTAGTACTTCTTGCGGATACAATCCTCTTAAAACTACTCCAACTGTATTTACAAAGTAATACCCTCCTCAATTATATTGCAAACACAATAAAGTAATGCAAGAAATGCGTAGTATTACTATAAGTTCTATTTATTTCATTACGAATGCGTTTTTGCATTGCAGCACAGCAGATAAATAGTAATTACTATTTACAGATCATGCAGACCCGGCAAAGACCATACATTTTCTTTTGAAGTTGCATTTCGGTAGCTTCGCTAATTAGCTTTCCATGTTCTTTGACAAATACATAACAAATACAAATACAACAGAATCTTGACTACTAAATGAGCTGCCGGAATTTCAAGAGCAAATCTCAATCCATTCTGTGAAATATTTTGTTTGATTTTGGTTATTTGACTTGTGGTTTAACGTAGTCGAAAAGGTCAGGTTAAATAATCTGCACCTGAAAGGATGCAAATGCAATGCAAGGTGTGACCTTTACTCTTTATACTTTATTAGAGGAGACTCAGAAGTGAAAGATGAAATCAACTCTTGGATATACAAAGCTAATATAAATGGCAGATTGGATCGAGAGATAAATTAAACAGGTGTTTGCACTTCTTAGAAGTACAATAATGCGGCGAGCGACTTGAAAGACTTGACTCGAAGCTTCAGATGTTTTCGTCGCCGACTCTTTGTAGAAAGAAGTGATTTTGCTTGGTTTAAGCAGAGAAAGGGATTGCTCACACAAACTGCTCACAAAGAGTTCACTTCGACACTTCGATGTGTCATGCAATGAGGCTAACAAAACTTTTCCAATCATAACATAACAGAAACGTATAATATTGCATACTTTCCGCTTTCCTGTCTAAATCTATCAATGTCTCAACAACTTTTCAGTTTTACTCACATTTTTACACAAGATACAATTTATTCTAGCTAAAGGAACATCATAAATTTATATTGTAATAAGATAGTAAAGATAAAATATAAGAGAAGCTAGAGGGGACGTCGACGGGACGGGATGACGGGACAGCTAAAACATTAAAGGAATTGAGTGTGTAGACGAGAACCACATAAATACACAGGGAAAGAAATCTTTATTTGATTTAGTGCACTCTGCTATGTATGTTTTCCGGAAAACTTTCTGAGTAATTTCAGCAACGTGACACAAACGTCCTCACTCCACTTTAGCAAACTTAATTTCAATTGTTTACAGTGTCCTATACCCGAAACCCGATCCTTAATCACCATTTATACTTAAAAGTATTCAAATCATTAAGCCTTCTTTATAATCTTTTTTAACATACTTATCTGCATGTAGTGTATATGAAAACTCTCTCAACAATTTTACACACACAGGAAAAATTCGCTATTACCATAATATTCATAAGTATATCCAATCTGTGAAAAATCAAATCATATTCCGTATATTAGATATTTACTATAACAAAAACCCAATAACACACCTAATTACAATTAAAATTTAATATTAGACACTTCCCTAATAACAACTCTATAAATCGTAAAGATCCTATTTTAATTTTTAAATAAATAGTAAATAATTACACACAAAGTGCGTATTTTGGAATCTGGAAAACCCTACGAATAGATAACGATAGAGATGAGAAAAACAACAACAATCTTTTGAGGAGTAGATTGGAATGAGAAGTCGATCTGACACCAAACAACAACACATTTAAACAACAATAAGATGAAGAAGACGCCATCACTCCATTTACCACTAGTAAATACGCATGTAATGCATTCAATTCTCGAACCTTACATATATTACATATTACAATAGTTCGGTTAGGTTTATAATGTTTCCAGACTTGATATACTTATGCATGTATAGTGAGTGAGTAGTAGGAAAGAAAAGATGAAAGGAAACTTAATAGCAGAAAATGAAAGAAAGGGAGGAAGATGGTATTTCAGTGCACGTGGAAATACAATGCGATTCTCAGTGAACATCAGCACTTCTGCCACAAACAGCCAAAGCGGAGGAAAAGAAACCTTGTAACTGAAACAGATACTGCGGCAACATCAATATCAGACACACCAACCAAACCAAGTCAAGTCAGCTACATCCACGCCTAATAATAAGACCCAGACTATATATCTATGTACATATACTTAGGTACTCACTTCACTCATATAGGAAACACACACAGTATGTAATACATATCTACTGTATGTAGTGTACTACCTTAATATGCTTTCTTCCACTTTAACTTGACTCAGGATCTTTAGTTTACTATTTCGTTTGTGTCTTCTCTTCTTACTTTCCGGGTGCTACCACTACCACACTTCAATACTTACTCTTACATACTACAGATACGTATTACGTATCTTCATCTTCCCCTTATTCCATAAAGACGGAATTATTTCCTATATTTCTTCTAATACATACAATGTGTAACTTAAGTTAGTTGCATTGCAATAAGCTATTCAGACTTCACCAGACAGACTAAATACAAACAGTACCAGACAATGCATATACAAGTAAGTATACCATGGGCACGCCACAACGAGAGTAAACAACTGAGATATTGCAGACAGATCCAGAAACCATGCTTTTACATCGTATGATCAACTTTATGCAGGTTTCAGAAGTTTCCCTACATTATTCTAACATAAGGAGCATTTACCTAAAGTCTAGTCAAATGCAACCAGTAAAACTCAAGTTTGTAATAATTTGGACACGAATTTCTTCTCCTTGAGTATTTACAATCTTAATTTGGTTAATATTGCATTCTATGCTGGGTAGGTGCTAATAATCATAGTTAAATTACATTCTCTATGCACACAGAGCTGCATTACCATTATTAGCATAACAGTAGAACTTAGCAATGCAAATACAACACAAAAATCAGCAAAACTTGTTAAGAGGCTTGAAATATTATACCTTTAGCTTTGCCTTTAACGTAAGTAAGTGAGAGAGTATAATATTTTATTCCTTCCTCTTGCTGTATTGTATTGTTAGTAGAATTAGAATACTTCCACATTACATTACATTAGGTTTCATGTACTTGGCCTGTTCTGCTCTGGTCTAAGTAAGTAGGATGTTGATGTTGCATACATAGCATAGTTATAATGGCATAATACAGAAGTTTAGTTAGGTTAGGTAGTATATGCATTGAGTAAAGCATGAGATATTAGGTACATTACTACAGTACATTGCAAATTGCAATGGCATTATCTTTACACATTGTACACATACAAGATATCTTGCCTTGCATTGCAATAATATACTCTAATGTACTCTAACATCACATCACACTGCAAACTGCAATATACATAGCTACATAGCATTAGCACAAACTACAAACAACAACGCAACGGATGGAGTAGACGGAACCCAAAGCAAAGTAAACTAAAGCAAGTTAGCAAACAAGAACTGTAGTAAGTATATTATATTGCATTGTAGTAATGTACTAGGTAAGTTTAACTATGTTCTGTTCATTCTATGGCACTTGTACTTGTATCGTTGTATCCATCTACTGAAATAGTTAGCAGTTCTATTCTTCTATACATTATAGTCTAATGTAATGTGTTATATGCTAAAGAATAAAGTAGTATCAGAAAGTAGGTCAGAATTTTGTAACTTTCACACATACGGCATATAAGAGAGGCTATAAGCACAAGCATAAGTATGCATGTGTATTGTATAGGTACAAGAAAGACAACTTGGATTCAACAATGTGCTATAACATTCTTTACTGTATTGTACAAATAATATTATTACCTATGTGCAATATAACACTACCTACAACCTACAACCTACACTAACAATTCGCACATAGGGATGTAATAATCTACTCTACTATACATAATGTAATCCATTATACTTATTTGCTAGTTTTGCCAATATCCAACCAATATCTGTACTCGTCTCGACTCACTTGCTCTAGAATATATGTAAGTTTTGTTTAGCAAGTATATAACAACTATTATAAAACATCAAGTCTGTTCACTGTTCTGCTGTGTGCATGATATGTACATACCTGCATAATATTTTAATAGTTTGCATTAGATACACAATATAGGAACAAAATACTACAGTACACTAAATGGCACCTACAACCTACTACCTACCTTACTTTGCAGGTTGGCCGTTGGCTATCAGTGCCAAAACACCTTTACATTCATACAGATATTGATTGCCATAAACATTATAGTATGTGAATACCTCAACACTAACACACACATATTTTATATATGTACCTACTACTAAGTAGTACCTACCTACCGTTATATACGTCATTTATGGATTCTATTCCGTAATGCTGCTACTTAACTGATATAATAAAAAGGAAAGCCCACAGCGTGTAATATTTGTAATATCTAGTTCATTACAGATCAAAATCCAATATTTATGAACCTACCTATTGAACATAGTATTATGAATACATAGATATGTAGATAATATCACAGAAAAGTGTGCTACACTTTCTGTTCCTCCTTATCCATGTAATTATAACAGTATTATGAGAAAGCATGTAATTAAACACAATTAATTAAGTACTGAGTGCTTAGCTGTGCTTTGTCCTATATACAACTTTGTGCTTATATACAATTACACTATAGTATTAGTAATACAAATATTTACATAATTATACTTAAGCTTAACTAGAGTAGGAAGTATATTTAATAATAGTTATGTAGTTATACATACAATTCAACTATTTATTTAAATGAACAATATTATCATACAGAACCAAGAAATCCGTTTCTATGTTTGTCATTTGATAAGACAGTTGATAATGAATGGGATTGATGAGGACGTGTAAATGTAAGTATAGGACGGAAAGAAAGTCAACAGTCAAAGCCAAAGCCAAATGAGTTTAGTTGAATGTAGGTGAGTGGATTTGTGTTTGAGTTGAGGTATCCCAATACATATACATAGAGTCTCTGTATCATTAGTTAGCATACAAATAGTTAAATAATTCATAGAAGCCAAAGACAGTTACTTTCCTATTAAGCAAAGCAGGGAACAGTAGCAATGGCGATGGAGTACTATTTGTATGTACGTTAGTTACATAGTTAACAGCGTGTAGCAAAAGTTTGTTTATGGCAAACTCACGTAATACACCAATTAGAGGAGGAACATAAACTATAGCAAGTCTAATGTACTTATATACTTATATACCTAACGTCTGTCTGGTTCTGGTTCTTATAAAATATGTCTGCTACAGATATACAGATACATTATATGTACTACACGTCCCACCATCATATCATCATCATCCTTTATTACTTACTGTTACTGTAGCCGAACCATCATCACAAAACTAACTCACTAACATGCTACTAGCTCATGAGGTCGTGATCATTTCTAAGTTTATACTTATAGCATTGTAAGTGTAATAAGTAACTTATGTCTCTCTATATATCTGTAATACACGACTCCTCATTGCAACAGTAGCTAATCCCCTATATAATACTTTAATAGCAGGCTTCACATTAATTACAGTAAATGGGAATACTTACCTTCGCTAATGAATGTGCTTTGGCCGATAATGGAAATAATATGTCATTAGCTTTCTTAAACATTGCCAAATAGAATATTAGCGCATAAATGATTAAATTAGCTACATACATATAAAGACCGATTGATTCCTCCTTAATTTTATTTAACTTGTGAAATTATGAACGATAGAACCATATTGTCTGGCACGAAATGACATGATATGTAAGTAGAGTGTATAAGCAGCTTACGTAGATAGCGGCAATTAAAATTATTACAATCGCGGATGTTCTTCTTATCAAAGCAAATATCGCAATAAAATAATTAAAGTTTATTTTATTGATGGATCAATGGATAACCTTTCCAATCCTAAAGTCCAATCAAGCGAGCAGCTACTAAGTACTATACGGCCATGTTAATTGTCAAGGTAGTTGTTTGTAATATTTACCATAAGGCGCAATTAGGCATTCGAGAAAATTATTCAATAGCAATATCAAGTTTTATGCAATGATTGTTAATTGAGATTGCTTGATATAAATAATGAACATTGGAGTTGGAGTAATAAGTAGGTACAACAATTTATTGATTCTTAAGATGGTTATCTAAATGCGAATCTGGAAAAGAGCCGTATATAGTCTAGTTTGTGTTTGTATTTAGTGATTTATAGTAGTGAAAGTATACAAGCAAGAACTTAAAGAGCTTTGCTGAATGACAATTGCTTTACGAATCCTTCCAAATGCTCCTACACAAATTTCTTATGGTAATGTACGTTACATGAATTGGCACAGAATGATTTTGCCATGTATAGACAATATACATAAGAGTAGCTAGTTATATGCTCGCAAGAATGCAAATTATGATATTCTGTACTAACTAACCTAAAGGTAAAAGTAATTGAGATTTTAACAAGACAGTGAACAGTCTACTTTTTCTTATTTTGCATACACATAATTACAAATAATATTATCATAACTAACTAACCATTTTAGTACATAACTCTCCATTGCAGACGCAAAAGATCTCTTTTTACATTAAAAAAAGACATGCATGTTAATAATACACTCTGATATGTATTGATTTATGTAGTACAATTACTACATGCTACAAACATGTTATGTAGGTGTAGGTATTCTTTTCATGAGATAAAACTCGGTTTTTATCATTTTAGTTTAAACCTTTACCTCCATTTATATATTTATGTTGGAATTGGGTAGATAGCGATAAAGTAGGTAAATATTTGGCAGTATGTATAAAGCTATAGATTAAAGAGGAGCTTAAAAGATGAGCTTAACTTAAATTGTGCATTTATACACTTACATGAGCTCCCAAAGAGTATTTAGAGATATATAACCGGAAAAGCCTTCACTTAGCACAAAGCCCACATTAGAAACCGGTAGAAATATCCTAAGTATTTATGTATCAGATACAATACGTACAAGAGCTTATAATATTTCATCGTGTGAGATATATACTATATACATGAATGATTTTTACATGCACACATTTATTTCATTCGTATTTCCATATGTAATCCTACCGTGAAGCCTAATAATACTAATACTAATAGGTAATGGTAGCAGTAGCAGGCAAGTAATATAATGTAGTCGCAAAATTCTAGAATAATAAAATCATACCACCAAAATATAGGTCACCAGAACATGCACACATACACATTTAGAGTCTCAAGCCAATAATACAAAAAAGCATTACATTACTTAAGTACGAGTAGCATGCTTCTACTTACTGGTATTTGACATGAAGAAAGCGTACACGTTACACCCAGGACACTATATACCGTATCGTATAATAAAAACATTGAAATATATACCATACGAACCACTGTACTATATTAATGTAACTTAACTGTACTGTGCTTAGTTTTGCCCTCAATTAAATTGTTAATCCAATGTCTATGTCCCAGTCATAGCCATAGCCATGCCAGCAGAAAAGAACTGAAGCAAGTACAATATAGCTGGGAAATGGCACGAAGAAAGCATTGCAATATTAATTTCCCTTTTTCTATCGTACGTACAAATGCAAACATACACACACTATGTACACTTTCGCTATTACTTTAGTTACATACAGCATACAGGTAACTAATGTACATACTCTTTCAGGGACCCGAGTTCAATTTCGTTTAACGTTGCTAACTACACTAATGTATTAATATTACATTAGTT
>JAQFYC010005924.1:0-13234 GCA_034694165.1 Tomocerus mixtus | reverse complement strand
TCGAACCATCGTTCAAGCAAGCTACTAATTATAATTATTGTACTAATTAAACATATTGTAACCCTTTACCAAAATGAACTTTTTTAGTGGAACCTTTTTCCAAAGAAGCAAAAAGACAAAACAACAAAGAAAAGTGCTTGGGCTCCTGTGCAATTTAACTGTTAAGACTTATTTGACATCAAAATTTAAAAATTTTGATCTCACAATCAGTAAAGCAGTTTAATGCTTTATATCGTACATTGTCTCAATCAAAAATCAAACTGACTGATATTTTAATGTCATTTTTGTACATTTACATTTTCTGTAATGATTTTTGTCTTTGTCGTAAGTTTATTTTATAGTATTTGTGTGGGCGGGGGTAAATCTTTATTATTAAGTATTTAAGAAGTTGTGTTTTCGTTTAAAAAGCTTCCAACTTGGATTGCATGAATTATAAATTAAATTAAGAAGTTAATGTTGTACAGCAGACAGGAAAGCTATATTATAGAACCATAAGGATTGTAATACTGTAAGTTTGTAAGTTCTTTGTTCCTGAACATTTTTATGTTGAAGACAGAATAACTTTTCCTAACTTAAATTATTCATCTTATAATTGATTCAAAGGGGCGAGGCTGTGAAAACTGCAAATGTCATTTAAAATACCTAACTGAACTACACTTTTGTGAACTAAGAACCAAAGGTTGTGCTTAT
The DNA here is from genome assembly GCA_034694165.1 of Tomocerus mixtus. NCBI lineage: Eukaryota > Metazoa > Arthropoda > Collembola > Entomobryomorpha > Tomoceridae > Tomocerus > Tomocerus mixtus. The sequence continues at coordinate 12,544 of JAQFYC010005924.1, read as the reverse complement.
AAGTACTCCTGGACTAAAATTATAAAACTTTCTCCATAAAAAACTTTGCAAGGCTTCTGGAAAGAAGCTAAAGAAATTTTCATGTGTTTTTTAAAAACTCATGAAGTTCTTCCAAAATATTACATTTATTGTTAAAGTATTGATAATGACATGGCAGAGGCTGTTACTACAGTATTAGCATACCCAAATACCCATACTGATATTGCAATTGTATGTACAAGCAAATTAACAGTATTTGCATCTTAATTCAAATACTTTCGCACCAATTGTACATAGAAAGAATTGAGAAATCAATTACTATACAAAAAGTAACTAAATATAATTACTAACATAACACTAACTCAAATACATACTTACTTAGTAGTTAACGATCAACTCGATCCACAAAATTGCTAAATAAACTATCTTTATTACTTAACTGTGTAAAACACCAGAAATATCTGTACTTGTACATTAATGTACATAAAAACACTTTCAATAATCTTATTGATGTATATAAAACCCTGTACGATATTAATTGTCCATTGTAATACTATCAGAATGCTGTGTACTGTGTACAATATGTAAGGCTATTTAAATCTTGTTGGACTGGCATTTATTGTATAGATTCTAAAGACGAAATAATTGTCTGATTTTTGAGCAATGTTTTTCCTGTTTAAATATCAGTGTCACTCACAGGAAAAATATTGCAATGCCCTTGTAAGTAAGAAAAATGTTCTTCATATAAAAACATAATACAAAAACAAATTAATGCCAGTTAAACTTGTAATGAAGAATATTTGTTCATTAAGAACAAGATAATTAGTATGAACAAGCACTAACACTAACTAAAATGCAACTTTTTGCAAATTTAACATGCATGTTTATAAAACAGTTGCAGAATTACTGTGAAATATGAAAAAGTGGTAACATTATCTATAAAACTCATTAAGATTCTTTAGTATCAAAAATCAAAGTACCAAGCGCACACGCTACAGATAGTTAGTTCACTTTTGAATTAAATGAGAAATACTTAGGGTGTGTCGAATCCAGTCCACGTTTTACCTATATTCTTTCATTTTAAGAATTAAGGACTAAAGTGCAAATCCTGATCTGTGGTAGACAGCAATTACTTTGCATTCCATTCCATTCAGCAAATTACTCATGAGCTGGAAACAATATTAACAATTAAAGAATTAACAATTAAATACCTAATACAGATAATAGAGAAGATAATTAGATAGATTTTAGGGGAAGATAAATAAGTAACAGAGATCATAGTCGTCCAGTCCAGTCCACCAAACCACACCACACCACTAATTTCCACAAAAATTAACAATTTAAAATACGTTGTTAAAAATTACATTGGTGGGTACTAGGTACTTGCCATTATAGGTAGTTAACTAAGTAGTTAACTAGATATCGCCAAATATGTATTATTATTAAACTTCAATTTCCAATAATTCAAAATTATCTCAAGCAATTACTTGTAAATTAGCAAATAGTAAAAGATTTAGTTTAAATTATGTTATGGATTCTCAATACCTAATTGATATTACGCTAAAGAGCTGAAAAGCAATTATAATTAGTAGGGTAAAGCCTAAACCTACAATTACAATATTATTGTTATAATTTATGTTATAGTTTAAAATGTATTTTGCTTTTGATTCTGCCTGCTGGAGGTTAAAGTACTTGACTCTATTTCGGGTTTGATTTCTGTATTTAGGTCATAAATTGTATAGAAATGTAAAAATTTTATTTGAATTATAGTACTGTGACAATGTTTCGAGTTTGTGATATTGTATAAGAAAACTTTTCAGATATGTGGTACGTATAATTTTTTGTTCTGGTCAAATTATATCGTTTATGCTGTTTTTGCAGATCGTTTATGTAAGTTCTGTCATCCTATATACTATTGTTACCAAAATAAACCATGAGTGTTTCTTGCAAAATGATTCGACATCTTTTAAGGCGATATTTGCCGTATGCTGCATGAAATATATACAATTGATGTCAAATCAAAAAATTACATTATAAAAAGTAATTAAGATTCAGTAAAGAGTAAATGATGGCAAACAGCACAATAAGTAGAACAATAGTGTTAATTACTATACTAAAAATTGTGTTGAATGAAGGAATTTATATAATCAATAAAATGAGATTAAAAATCTATCCTTTGAATGCAAAATTCTACATTTACATGCACATTAACCTAACCTATAAATATTTCCACAGAAATTCATTTATTATTATTATTATTATTAAGTTTACAGATTTTTCCCACCCACATACGACAATCCAATAATTCACTTTTTTGATCTTCCCAAAGTATCAAAATTTGAAACTCTCAATTCGATAAATATCTAATTCCAATGCTTCACTTATGGGATCATCTAGTTTTGTAATGAAGACACTTTTGGATTTGGATACTTTGTAATTGAGACAGTATTTATTAAGTTACTTTTGAAATGACACACACGATATGTTCGTGAGCGCTTGTATCATTCTAATTTATTTCATTCTGTATATGCAAATGCTATAATTAATTAACTATCGAACTGCTAGTATACTTACAGACAATGATTTTGTTATAAATGTGATATAATGTGAAGTGGAACATAAAATACAATAATACAACTGCCGTAGGTACCGATAAATAAATTGGAAACTTGTATGCACACACAGAATACTTTACTTAAACCAGAATACCATTATGCATCGATAGAAAACATTTAATTATAAAAGATAAAATGACAAACGGGAAAATAATGTTGTTTATTCATCGGGCTACCACCACGATAAGATAATGAACAGGCTGGACATGACATGACAGCCGGGTTTTCAGTAGTTGTTCATTTCAAGTGTCAATTCAATGCGATAACTTGATTTTAATGGCCTACTTGGGGAATCCAATAGTTTCTAATCTTCTTCGGGAATAACTGTGACAATTGTTGAACCTGGATCATTACATTACTGCATTAATAGTTATGCAATGTATGTATACTGTCAAATCGTTTAATATTATACATTTCTTTTAACAGCAATCGTCTGCATGGACATTACTGCAGAATATTCGCTAGAGAAATGAATATTTTTGGTTTTGAAGTTTCAACGGGGATTTTAGCCTTAGCAACTTTTATAGTTTGGCTAACGTATTTCATATGGTAAGTGAAATGCACGAAATTCCTGTTTCAAAGGATCCTATAGATATTCTCGTGAGATAGGTGTTGTTAAAGTACTTATATTTGATGTATTTACGACAGGAGTCGAAAACGTGTGCTAAGTCAATGGGAGCGAATGGGGATTCCAGGACCAAAGCCGGATTTTTGGATGGGAAATGCCAAACAGTTGACATACGGAAGAGTGGTACGTTCATCATCTTATCAAACTTTGTTTTCCTTTCCAAAAGTTATTGACTATAGGGCTTGTGTGCGTTTGTACATTTTGTACTTAGAACTTAGAACCTTCGCCACCAACTTTCTTTTTATTTTTGCATCGTCTATATTCGAAGATAAAATCCTTTAAGCTTGCTTTCAAATCGCATTTTGTAGGTGCAAAATTATAAAACAAAACCCTATACTTCTACAACTAACTACAGTCAAAGATTTTTGCACGGTATTGGTAGACTCCCGAATTTCTTGACTACAATACCCGAACAAATCAATATGTATTAGTGTGAGGACTGAGGAGCTAAGGAATTCTCTCGAATGAAAATGACATTTTTATTAAAAAGAACATATTTTTGAATATTTATGTATTTCCTTAAGTATTGCGTCCAATTACAATTGCATAAGAATAGCAACAAGAAAATCCTACGGCAGTGGCAATACTACTACGAGTAAATCCCAAATGGCTATTGCAATTATTTTAGCAATAACATTTTAGTGGATGCATTTGGTTTTGTCTTCTTTTTCGTTGAAACCAAAATATTTTTGTATTTTAAATGTCATAAGTATTTTTGATGCTGGTGATATTATTACATACTCTATTTTATTGTAGATTGTAATTTGCGCTTTGTAAAGAAAAGTATAGAAATAGTATAGTAATAGATATAATTGTAAATCATTTGCAAATATTTGTGTTATATAATAATTTCATATTATAAATAAGGTCACACAAGACAGGGTTGCCCCCAAACAACAAATATCTATTTCATTTCGTCGTGTTTAATTAGGTAGTATTACAAATTGTGTCTTCAAAAATGCTATAATGCCATATCAAACGAGTCGGTTACATAAACTATTTAAATTATGGTATAAAATGTTCGGGTGTTTATTTAAGGGGAATCGGGAGTGTATGGAAGACTTTACCTTCCCAAAATTCTAGCCAGTATGCAGTAGGTAAAAGTTGAGACACTACCAGAGAGTATATGATGTAACTATTGTATACAGACACCTAAATAAATAAAACTACACTAAGGAAATTAGATTTCGTCTTTTATATTTTATACTGCGACTTTATACGTGATATATGTATAGCAGTACATACAACTTCAACCTACAACATAGAAAGACGAAACATAAACACAAAAACAAGACAGAGGACCAGACCAGAAGAACAGGACGTAGACAAAACAGTAGATAATTCAGAACAGTCAGGGAATAGACATGCCAAACAACAAGACAAGACATTTTCGTGTTTTGTGTACCCAACTTCCATATTAGCATTAGTGGAACTAACGTATAACATCACAAGATAACCTAAAAACATAGCATAACGGTCGAAGTCTTGTGTAATGTGGTAGTTCCTTGGTGTATGTACATATGAATGTAGAGTAAACCTTTCTTTGTTGATTCATAAATAAAATATCCTTACATATTGATATGAAGAAAGGTTTACTCCTTCGCTTTCTCCCATTCTGACTGACTGACTCAAGAAACTGAATAATGAATTACTTATTGATTCAAGATCCTTGTCTCAGCTGTAGTCTTCTGAATGTTTATATCTAATCCCTTAGTCTCATTCTCATCTCACTCCTTCTGACACTGTCTTAAGAAAATACGTACAAATACCCCGGTATTAAGGCCTTGCCATTCATTTGATGTCTTGGAAGCATAAGAATGGGTGCAGTTTATTTTATTCCGCGTATAAGGATGTAAACAAAAATTCCTTATAAGCAAAGAATTCGAGAAAAAAATGTGTGTGTATAACATCTGTATCCTTTTACGGGAATTCCATTTTTTTGTAAGGGCTTGAGGTACGATTTTTACATGTACCTATAAACCAAATGTACTCTAAACTCCGTTTCATAAAGAGAAATCCGAAATCCATGTGTATGGGAATCCTTATACGCGGAATGAACTGCATCTGTGTACTACATGTATTCAAAAAGACAAGGCAGGATCTCACTGTCAAATTACGTTAGGTTTTGGTTTTGATTTGTTAGCAATGAATAAATGACATGGACTTTTGCACACATAACAAAAGGTTCAACCATGATGTACATTATAATATGGCTATATTTAGCAGATTTATATATTTATGTACTATTATTATTCCAATTTTTGTGTATGTGTGTTGCTAAAATATATTTTTGTTTCGTTTCGGATTAAGTAAAACGTATGTAGGTTTCTTTTTCCCTTAGTATGTCTGTACAGTCTTTATTAAAACTAAAAATGCAACTGTATTGAGATTGATTTGATGTTACAACTTTATGCGTCCCATTTGGCATTCAATAAAACAAAACTAGAACTGACAAGGACAATAATTCTGGGGGGAGGGGGGCATCATTTTTCACAGTACGCCTCCTACTACTCAACCACTAACTAAGAACTTTAACGGAAACTGCAAAAAATATTTTAATAATATTCAATTTCTTGCCACGTTTCCTTAAAAGTACACCTTAATGATTGTGCCAGTGAGTTAAGGTGTTATAGAAACTTTAATGTTGACAATTTTCGTATCTCTTGATGCTCTAGCCTTAGAAAATGCAAAATAAATTGGCGAAATTAGTATTACTACTTTCGCATTTTGTTTCTGCACCAAAAGTACTGAAAAACAATACCTAAGAATTGATAGAAAGGAGATTACAGTTATTATTTCGAATGAAGGATAATCTGGGAGTCAAATTCTAGCGACCATATTTTGTTGGAAGTCGTAAAATAATTATAGACGCTGCTTTTGATATAGTGAGCAATATTTCAAGTTGTTATCAAAAGAAGTTTAATCTGTAGCAAAGGCAAGAGAAGATAGTAATATATTTCTATTAGGTGTATCATACTATGGTGTATAGAAATTGAATAGAAACTAGAAACATAATAAATATGTACGTATTTTATTAATGGTACCTTAGAGTCTTACTGAAAAGCTAATAGCCCTGGATTGGATGGAATGCTTGGAAAGGGCCATTAGGATGATCTATGGATGGATTGTTATTAGAAAGCGTAATAATGGTCATTCGTTTTATTTTGCACAGGACACACTGGGAGTGCTACAAAACTGGAGCAATGAATACGGTCGAGTTTTTGGCTACTATATCGGACTTCGACCTCAACTCAATATCACGGACGCTGATATTGTCAAAGAAATTTTCCTGAAACAGTTCTCCAACTTTGTTAATCGTCCGGTGAGTAGAAGTAAAACTACAGGTTGTCTCATAACCATTTTACCTCCTAGCCTCCTTATTTCAAGAAATGCTAGACAAAATATATAATAACCAATTCGCACAGATGTGTTTAATCACATTGGTAAGGGTCTAATAATAGATATCCGCAAAACAGTCACTGAAACGGCCCGGGTTTTCAACTTTTTCCATTTTTCATATCTAAATATAAATCCCATCAAAAATAAATAATTCAAAAACAATTTTCCTTAAACGTTTTGAAAATTTTACTATTTATATTCAATATTAATTTCTTCAGAAACTAATTAATGACAATTAATTAACACTTAATTAAGTTTTGATGATAGTTATTCGAAAAATCAAAAATTGTGACCATTTACAGCTTTTCAAATAAATCGTGGATAGGGAAAACGGATTTGAAAAAGCAAGTTTAGTCATGGTTAGGAAATTCCTATAAAATAAATATGTCATGAACTTACCACAAAGAATTTAATTTTCGGATTTTTATGAATTTCCTTATTGCAGAAAAATAGCAAATTCTAAAATGCTATTTTGCATTCCTAAATATATGTTAGTACGATCAACACCTCGATTATTGAATATTATTCAGACAAAGTAGATGAAGGATCTACTTTACCTTAAATATTATAATATTTTTATTGTTACATGTTGTATTTTGAATGTCATAAATAATTTTTTGCTATTGATAATATTAAAATATTATTCTATTTATCACAGATCACGATATCACCTCTAAACTTGTAAATGCCCTAATTAAAAGGGACCTTAAAACAATAATACCTAATATTTCGTTGTTTTATGTAATTTTTTAATGGAGTATTTGAAAATGCTTGAAGCTAAAACTCCCCATTGAGATTTGGCACATTAAGTTGCAAAAAGGTTTGGAACTATTCTAGTCATAGGATACAAATGTTTACGAACCAACCTAGCCTGCAAAACACTCTTTTGCAAATATTTGCTACTGTAGTTTACACTGTGACTGGATGCAGAAATTCAAATGCAAATTCTATTGGAAAGTTCCTCTCCTTGACATGATTATTAATTGGTGGATTTAGGTTGAAAGCTCGACATAAATTAAACTGTCCAGGGATTGACAATTTTATTGATGTCGATGCAATTAGTATAAATTAAAGCTTGGAATGAAGTAATTATTGATGTTAATGAGGGAATTAACATTGTTACACTTATTTAAACAGGATGTCTGTTTGCGTAGACTGTAAGCAGTAGGAGGTAGAATTTGCCAACTTACGTCACGTCAACAGAGTTGTTGTCGTTGTTACTTTGTTACTCTATGCATTTTATGCAAATGAACGAATTATTCATTACCTATGTATTATACTTGTTCCACAGGATGCTCAAGGAGAAACTGAACACAATTTGGCCCGTTTGAGAGATAATGAGTGGAAGGAAAACAGAAGAGTTCTTAATCCTTCATTTACAACCAAAAAGCTTAAGACGGTACCTATCCTATAAGATTAGTATTGATTTCTCTATTTTATTATTCTGATGCTTCCTTCCCAATTGTTGTCTTAAGACTCGACTCAAGAGGAATTAAATTTTAATTTGTTTTCTAAATATAGCTTGCTGTTATGATGAACAAAGTGGAGGATGTTCTGATGGAGATCTTAGACGAGAAATGCAAAAAAGATGAACCAGTAGCAGCCTATACTACGGCACAAGGACTTACGTTTCAAATTATTACTAAAACAGCTTTTGCTATGGATGTTGATTGCCAAAGGAATGAAAATGTAAAAATAGAGCAGAATTTAAATAGTTTTTCATGATCTTTTATTGTATCATTAAATATATTATCTTTATTTCTAGGACCCACTGTACCAAAGCATTAAAGCCTGGCTGAATTATCCATTTAGCCCAATTATTTTCCTCATCTTGATGTTTCCGGGCTTGAAACATTTCTTTAGGTTCCTCCTACGCTTTGAGGATCGTAATAAGTTCTTCAAGGAAATGCATAAGCATATCAGAAGTATTATTGGATCTCGTCGCAAAAATCCGGAGGTAAAGCCAAATGAAAGACAGATATCTGATATAACGTTACTTATAGAAATAAAATAAATTATGTTTATGTTTCATGTGGTGGAATTGTATTCTTTAAATTTTTGTAATTTTGAAAATAATTTTAGTATTTGTAATTATAAATATTATTCCAAATGTACTAGGCTGGGCAAGTTAACAACGATTTGATTGGCTTAATGATGGAAGCTTCCTCTGGAAACTTGCCAGACCCATCCAAAGGAATGATCACAGATATTTTAAGGGAAACGGTTGGAGAGGTTGAAACTAGTTCACCTGCAGATGCTAAAAAGTTCAAAATAGCCGATACAAAATCAGGGCGCTATTTATTATCGGGTAAATCAACAGCATTTGTCATCATAATTATCGTCCCTGTAAGAATTAAGTTTTTTTAATCGCATTTAAAAAAGGAAACTAAAAACGATAAATAATTATAACTCCAACCTAAAAATATTATGCAGAAGTAGTTAATCCACTATATATTTAAATGTAGATAAATTCTCGTTGTTGAATATAGTAAGTGATAAGTATTTTGGATTTGATAACGCTGTTTATAGATGACGAAATTGTTGACAATTGCATTTTATTTCTGATGGCTGGATTTGATTCAACGTCCAATACAATTGCATTTGCTCTACATTTGCTAGCCAAACACCCTGAGATTCAAGAAACAGCGTATGCTGAAATAATGGACGGAATTGGAGATTTGGTATAGCCATTGCTATGATATATGAAAATATTTTAATGTACATTGCAATATATTTATTTTTTAAATTTAAATTTAATATTCATATTTAATACTGCATTTGTATAGGAAGTTATTAGTGCTGAAGATTGCAGAAAACTGAAGTTTGTCGAACAGATTATTTATGAAACCTTGCGAATGTATCCTCCAGTACCCATGTTAGTTCCTTTAAAATTTTGACATGATTTTGATTGTATCACATGTGTATAGTAATCATTTGCCATGAAATCTATTTTGTAATTTATGTACTATGTTTGTAAAAAATTTAGATTCCTTCATCGAGAATGTAAAGAGACAGTGACGATAAAAGGAATTACAATTCCTAAAGGAACTGTCGTAGAAACACCACCATGGATTCTTCATAGAGATCCTGAATATTGGCCACAACCAGAGAAATTCGATCCGGAAAGGTAAATTTATTTACCCCACTTCTCATAATTAAATGAAATCAATAATTTCATAAGGAATTTTACAATTTTTTCAGATTTGCTCCAGAAAACCAGACTGAGACACAAAAATTTGCTTTCGCTCCTTGGGGTTTAGGTCCCCGGATGTGTATCGGAGCTAGATTTGCACTCATAGAAGCTACCACTGCACTTTCCAAAATCATAAGGTCATATCGGATTGTTCCTTCTAAAAATTTTGTCGTAAGTTTAAATTATTTAATTTAAAGTGGAAATAATTACAATCTATATATGAATAGTGTATAAAGGGATTAAATAATTATCATTAATTTTGCAGAGTGACATGAAAGTGCAAGTAAAATATATCCTTTTGAATCCTGCTGATGAAATATATGTCACTTTAGTTCGTCGCTAAATTGAAATTTTGAGAGAACAATAAATCTTCTTCCAGTAATTATAACAGATTCCCCGAACTCCCTTCATCTTAATGCGTATCTAAATAGAAAATTTACATAAATACATGCCTTGGTGGATTGGATACGTTTATTTTTGCAATGATCATAAATGACTTCATTCTCTGCAATTTTTACTATTATGTACAGCCAGTTCTTCCCTTCGTGATGTAGGTATTTATGTATTTTAACTAAGATTGAAAAAATAGGTCACCTATACCATTTATATTTATGTGCAATAAGGCCTATTCCATTTAGCGTTTTCTTTCATCTATGGAAGTGCAATTGTATTAATAAAACATAAATAAAAACACGCAACTCTGGAGAAATAATGCTACGCACTAATATTAATCAACATGTATCGTACACAACCAGACACGACACATCTGCCTGGACATGCTGCGTAAATCTAGAAATTATTTTGCCTCCATAGGGGTTGCATTTTGCATTGCATTATTCAAAGGGATAATAATTACCACATTAGAGCCATGTCTGTATTTCTGCATATATAGTTACCTCCAGTCTAAAATTAATTGCTGATGACATTGATAATATAGCTCTTACCCAATTTTTACTTGTGGTATAGGTTATCGAAGAAAATTATCGTAACAGTCCATTGAACCTTGTACGTCTTATACTTCCATCGTCTTTTTTCCTTTTTATATTGCTGATGTGTTGTTTTCAAATGTGTTCTATATTTTATGTAGGTGCATAATATCAATTCTATTAAATACGCAAGTACAAAAGCCATTTATTCTTTATGGATTGATCATACGAAGTCAAGAGTCCTGCTGCCCACCCAAAAGCTGACAACAATCAAAGGAGATATTTGAGAAGCAACTCCATAGGATTTTGACTTCCTATATTTTTATTATCCCCAGTTTTGCATTATTGTTTACTTTCACGAGAGTCTCGTGTTTATTACACGCAGTAGCATACTATGATCATAGTGATATTGACGATAAAACGGATTCTCGTTTGAAATTGCTAAAATATAGGACACTCAGGTAGTATAAATGAAGAAGACCAAAAACGTCGCATTTGCCATTTCAGACACACTTTGACATACTTTACTAGTTAGTAAACTAATTTTTTTGTTATTTTATTTCTACACAAGCACATATATTAGCGTATAAGCATTTACTTAACATTACTGTTAAAAAACGGAAAAATACATAATATGTACGTGTCTGTTTCTGTGTACCACTAAATACATACATTGTCAACTTATGTTTAGTGCACAAAAACTCTAACCTGAAAACACAAAGCAAAATTTAAATACGAAAAGTGCAGATGCAAAGTGCATTTCACTTATATGATTAAATTAAAATAATTAACTAGTAAATTCTGGTATCTATCTGCATTGTACTAGAAGTATTTAAAGCATCTGAATCAACTTAACAGAACAGTGCCGGTATATTACCCAGTAAATGTATCACGTTCTTTTCATCAAGTAAGTAAAATTATATTGATGTTCTATTAGCTATTATAGCTTGTTAGCTATATAAGTACTAATAAAATGTATTGAATTGAAATTGAACGCGTGAATATATTAATCTAACTGACAGACACTATACTGCATAATATTAGCATTATTACCATATTACTTGTGTTAAGTTGGGCAGAACACGAACGTGGAACCGGATTGTGTATTATATTCCATAATATTTCATTCCAGCTATCAGTTAAATTACAAAAGAACGTAAATTGAGGTGAGGGGAAGTCTGTAGTTTGTTTACAATATACTTGATCGTACATACGTACAAATACAATCAAATTGTAATTTATAACTACTGAGAAGCATTTTTTATTTAGGTCCTTTAGTTAAGTTGATAGTCGAGGATTTTCATATACAGATTTTTGTCACTAAAGTATTTGTACCTTGTTTACAATATAGTTCATAAGCATATAAAAGCAGTTGTTCCAATGTAATTTGCATTTATTTACAAAGTTTCTAAAACAATTCGCTTCCACGCTCCAGTTCTGCTGGTACTACATCTGGATGCGTCATTTTAGGTTACTCCTGTTAGGTTAGATGGTAGAAAGTAAAATAAATACATACAAATCGACAATAGCCAATAATTACATGGATAACGTCAACAGACAGGGACAGGACATATAACATTTGTCATTTAGTCTCAGAGATTTAATTTGCAGGACCATTTAACATTATGAGTGTCCGTGTTGGATTGAAATGACGTCTCTCCTACTCAAACTGACAGATCTAACGCAATTCTCCCTAAAATCGAAATATCTTCATGTAAAAGCCAATTTTTAGTTTGAATTGTGAATCAGTGATAATTCGTTCGAGTTCACAGATTCATCCAACTGTTACAATTACAAATCTGTG
>JAQFYC010005923.1:0-13235 GCA_034694165.1 Tomocerus mixtus | reverse complement strand
TTTTGACTCCTAAATGTTATATATGAAGAGTTTACGCCAATTTCTGTATTCAAAAGTTCATAGAAATCTTAACTGGAAATAATGCGTTATTCGACATGTTTTAATATGCCCAATTGGTTTAATTCATATTTTACGGTAGCTTAGGGAAGTATGTAAGCATAAGTATTTATTCCATTTTTAGTTTCATTTTTAGTTGTACAGGATAGGAAGTTGGCTGTTGTCTCGTGTGACTTGAGTTGGGTTGAGTTCAGTTGGTTTGGACTTGGACTGTCTCCTTTCATGCTCCATGTCCCTTTCATGTTCGATGGTCCTAATCTCTAATCGCATCATCATACCCCATCTGAACATTCTATATATTTTTATTCACGTAGTTTCCACTTTTCTCTCACTGAATTGACTCTACGACTTCCTTTCTCTTGTCTTGTCTTCCCTCGATCTTTCTTCACTTTTTAGAAGTATAGCTATACAGGATTTCCTCATCCCATTACATTACACCGGCTTTCACCTTTCACTTAACAACCACATTTCCCTCTGCCATACTATTCTACTACAATATTATACGCCTTCTCTTAACTGAACTCAACATTGGATATTGTATATTACATGTAGTACCTGGAAGTTCTTTCTTATGCTTTCAATGCACTACGGACGTGATATTACATAATAGGAAAATTGAAAAGCAAAAAAGAATTTAACACTGAATGTATGTGCATGTTACAGATAATACATACTTTTTCCCTTACTTAGATGTGATAAGATTACGATACGTATCTCCTACGCTACACTTATCTATATTGTGAATCTATGTATGTAGAATAATGATATCGTATCACATCACATCAGGTAAACATACAGTACAGCCAAACCTTCCTATATTCTAAATTCATACTTTCAAGGTAGACTACTTCTACAATTTCTGTGTGTATGTATATATACGTGGATTTCGTGTGTTTAACTAAAAATAGTACAAGAAAAAAGCATTTACTATTTTAAGATGTACATATATAGAATAGATATAGACAGACACTTTGAACTTTTATACATGTTTGAGGCATAATAGGGATCGGATCAACACGAGTGAATGAGCTTAAGTCAAGTGAACGGAATGCATTTATACTTTCACCATTTTTCTGCATGTACGTTAACATTAGGTATTTCAATTTAGTTAGCTAGACTAGAATAGTTCAGTTGGGTGCTTTAGTTTTAGATATACAAGGCATTTTAGCAATGAAATCCTTTTCTAACTACCTTTTTGCATAGATTAAGAATAGACACGTACAGACTTAGTTACAATATAAATACAAAGAATACTTTCTACCTTACCTACTACTTTAATCCATGAGGATAAGTATTTATGCTTTAGGTAAGGTTAAAAGGTAGTAAATGTATTTAGGCTGTACTATTTTGCCGAGCCACGTACGTACCTTGTGGAAAAGTTTCAGACTTTTAGATTCTATTAAATTAAAACATGTACATAGTAGGTAAAAGGTCCGTTTTAGTAGAAATGTGTCCTCTTTTCGGTAATAAATCCTTAGCGATGTAAAATTAAACTCACTTGTTATTACTATCTACCTACTTATTTGTAGCTCACAGCTTCTTGTTTCAGATTAATTTGGATGCATTTCCTGCCCTGGGCTTTTACTATTTCGCTAGCCAACTTCAAATTAACTTAAAAGTATAATATGTGTACGTACGCGTTACATAACAGCTTTAGCTGAATTACAATCATAGTAACCCAATACAGTATGCAAGGGGAATGCACTACGAAACACGCGCAATTAGTTAATGTAGTTACATTACAGATTTACCAAGTTACGATTTGTTATTATTATCAGCTAATGGTTTGCTTAGCTTGGTTCTGATTTGGTTGTCATTGTCCTCGTGTTGTATAGAATAACCTGTCTTATAGCATATTACGACACGCTGATAATATAATGCTACAAATGTTCAGAATAATAAATGAACGCTACATTTGCCCTGCCTTGGCATGCTCTGCCCTGTTTTCCTTCGTCTCTCCTCTATTTGCTGCCGGAGATTCGATGGAAATTGAAAAATTCGTCATTTTCATCTTCATTCCCCTTTCTTTTATAACCCGTCAGATCAAAGTAGGGAAAATTCGTTGTGGGAGGAAAGAAATTCTAATTACACAACCGTTCTAGCACCGATTTGCAATTAAGGGAAACGAAATGGGCTAGAAGGAAAAGAGTCGACGAGGACGAGGTGTGGCTTGGTCTGATCTGGTGCACGGATTTTATATCAAAGTTACAGCATTACATATATATCATATTATTGGGGTTGCCTCTTGGCTGAAGTGACTGACTGATTCAGCTGGAAATTGCTACAGCAATGGTAGAAACAACTGTTCTGTTCTGATAGTGTTAAGCTATATAATGAAGCTTTGCTTTTCTGTAGACAGACAGACAGACACAGTTATAGTATATTTTATATTTCTGTGGAAAGCTTATAAAAATGTTTAATAAAATATACAGTTACTTTACTTGCTGATGTACATTAGGTTTAGGTACACGATTCTGTTCAGTTCAATGTGGTACTCTGAATTTTACGTAAAATATCTAATTATGATTTTGTAAGGGAGAAAAAAAGATCAAATGATTCTAGTCACATTTGTCAGTCTTTTCTCTAGGAATTTGCATTAAAATTTCCTAGAAAAGTTTTTCTTTTACTTCTCAGGCATAGCCAATTTATTTTTTTAATTTAAATATATCCGAAACGTAGTTTTATGTACTTACATAAAGATATTCTGCGAACACATAGGCATAGGTCTAGCAAACTCTAAACCTTTAGTAGTTAGTCCTCAAGTCTCCAATGCACTTTGGAATATAATAAAATATATTCATTTTTCGATGGTAAAGAGAATTTCTCATGCACTCGAATTCAAATGACTTCACAAAAAATATTCAATCTAATAATGTACCTAGGTAATTAAGTTTTTGGGTTGAGTTCATTAGGTGCTGTTCTGTACTTGTAAGTAAGCTGTAGCTGAAGGTGAAAAACTGTAGAACTCATTTCATACCTACAACTGATAATTTAATTAAAAATAAAAGTTCATTTTTGAGAATTCTTACTAAATCGATAGAATTGCTTTAGTTTTGCTTTGACAAAAAATGTGAACTGTATTTACTTACATGTTATATTAGCGCTAGTTACATAACATTGGAGTTATTAGACCACTTCTGATAGATTTTATTCAGGTTCTTGCACTCCAGATTTCCTTTTATGTACATATAACATTATTGCTTTCTCCACGCAATTTAGTTTCTGTATATTCGGAAGTACAATGAACTAATAACTTGTTCCTATTCCCATGAAATTCTGCGTTTATACACAAAACCGCTACACCATTACTTATTCCAGGAATTTGCGGAGCCTGTAGAAAGCGCAAAACTCCTCTAATACTGTATTGTGTAATCGCAATGTACATAAATACTGCATAAGAACTCCTCTTTGTTTAAATATCGATTTTAGCAAATACAATTATTTATGGAATTGAAAAAATGCTCTAGCAAGGTATTTAGTTAATTAAAAGTAACTTTCAACTTTGCCAAACTAATATGTAAGCCTACCTGGTTACGTAATATTATAACAAGATGAAAGTTAGAGACGCAGCTTATATAATTCCCACAAATCCGTATTAATTACTTAATACAATTATATTTTTACAGTTATATTACCTATATATAGGCACACGGAGTTTATATAATTACATAGATATACCCAGCATAATTGCTTAATATTTGCGAGTGTCCATTATATAATATGTATATGTACGCTACTGTTTTGCTTGACGTAAGCTAATGGAAATCGAAAAGAGAGACTTGACTTGATTTGCGGATTGATTCCAATGAATATTATATAGAGCTTTTTTCTCCTATTAGTCCTCCCAACCTAAACATAAAGAATGCATTGAGTTTTTTCTTTGCACAAGAAGCATCGCTCTATTTGTACAATACTAAAAGAGGCGATGCTTTTGAATCCATGTAGGTAGCAGTTTCTATATCAAATGCCTAATAAAACCCAAACCAGTACTTTTCCTTATGTATGTGATGTGCAGGGACTTCAGTTGAAGAAAGGTAAAGGAAAGGTAAACGAGATGGGAAGGTATATGTCGAAAATAAACATCAATAGCGACACACTCCACTAGGTCCACCAAACGAAACCACACTATACATACAGTAGTGTAGGACGGTGTACTTCAAAGTACATAACGTACAACTTTTCTCTTTACAATATTATCAGAACACAGAAACGAATAGTAAGCAAAGCAATCACATATAAAATGTGAATGCTTGTAATGTATGTATCGCAATGCACACTTACTTTATGTACATACACAGTTAAACTTACAACTTACACTAAAGGAAAAAGTCGATGTACCTTCGTATCTAATGGATTGCTTTAGTAAGTAAAAACATAAAAACATAAATAGCAGCAAATATTATATATTTACTTTTCATATTAGGTTTAGCAGCTAGTAATGAATAGTAGTGCAAAGGTAGCGGGTACTAAATTCCTGACTACAATATATAGTATAGATCAATTCATCATTCTTTATAAGAATGTATAAATGTGCATAATGCTCTATAGCATCCATTTTGATTTTGCATAATATAACTAAGTAGATTTGTGCACTGAACTGGCATGGCATGGTCTGGACTCAAGTGAAGTGAAGGACTCCCGGGAGTTGTCCAGTGTCCTTGCCGTGTCTAGTCTATCCATCTAACTAAACAGTGTTAACCGAAGAACTAAACTCATGTCATTGTTTATTCTCAACTCAAGAGTGAACCTTATTATACCCAAACATATATTATGACTATATGGCAATAATAAGAACACTGACTTTCTCCAGTGATTCCCTTATGCTTATAAATACACAAGTAACTATAACTCACATAATCATAACAGAAAGTGTACATAGAAACGACTTTTGTTAGTATAGGTAGGATTTCTTTATGTATCAGTGTATTTTCATAGTACAAATTTAGTACAATAGAATGTACTTTGCATATTAGGCATGTTTGTATCTATATCTGCCTAGTATTCACTACTACATTACATGTGGACTGTGAAAAAGCTAAGCCAAACTGTCAATTCAGCAAAAGTCAAGTATAGTGCACCTCGTAGGTTAGTTTTCTTGTTAGTACAAAACGTAGCGAAAGCAAAACATCCTCCTATCTCCTAATCCAACTCCTCCTTTCCAATTCCCCACAACATGCATACATTTGTGTTACTAATACGTACATTACTCCTACAATGCTAATAGAATAGCATGTAGAACACTAATAGAGTTTTCACTAATACATATTGGGATAGACCATTAAAGATCTACCTTAACATATGGCAAGTAATATAACTACAGATTTGTCGTAGGCACGCAGTTCCGCTAGGAATAATGAACCCTGCTCTTATGTATGGTTTTGCTAGCTTGTTTACACCTAGCTATTTTCGATTTTTAACATCCATTAAGGCATCATAAGAATTAAAGACATTTCGGTGTTTTTTTTCGAGCAAAGAATCTAGAACACTAATTTTACATTCAAAATATTCAAAAATACTAGCAACTAATGTTATCTCACGTTATTAGCCAATATATTTTGCACAAATTGTGCAAAATGTCGTTTCGTAGAGCTGAGATTTCGCTAAAAATTGTGGCAACAACAGTGGGAACCTGTGTTTCGCTTACTGTGTGCCCGTGACACAAACTATACTACAATATAGTGTAGATCCATATTCAATATTGTAACCTTATTAGTATGTCCCTATGTGCATGTCCGGCAAGAGTTCCGCTTACACTACACATTTCATAAGAACGTGCAGATATACAGATGCGTTTATTTTCAATTCAGTGCAGCGTATTTTGTATTCTATTAGTGTGTATGTGAATATTCCTATAAGAAATGAATCGATAGTGACATGCTAAATTGAAGTTGTAATTGAATCATCAAATCATTTTGTATATTCAGCTGTAGCTATACGAGTACTGTATTGGCTAGGGAGAATTCATATAATGTCACTACTGTAACTGAAACATTAGTTATTTTATTATTATATACAGGCATTTTCTTTATAGGCTGCTAGCTACCTACAGACAAAAAAAGTTAGTTACCTACGAGGATAGTAATAAGACAGCTAAGGATAGTTTATCATGACTCATTGTGATGTTATGCCGTGCTACATCACAATACAACACTCTGCACTATAATATTACAATATCTCGAATGTTAAACTGAATTATTAATTTACTATGTTCCTATTCTTGTACTATGCATATACTACTCGTACATATAATATGCTTTCCTCGAAACTACTTACTTTCTCATTAGTTTTCTCATTTCAATAAAATATTAATAACAAAAATGATTATTCATTCCAACTTTCATTTCCTACGTCCTACACTTCTATTGTTAGTTGGAATTAGATTTTGAAGGTCGGCTAAACAATTAAAGGCTCGGAAAAATTTTGTATCCATTTATTAAGCGCTCGTAATTGCTATCTATATCTAGACGAAATTAAAAGTGACCCCTGCAAGCTAAGTTACTTTTAAATATTTATAAGTACGTAAGTAAGGAAGTAATAAGAATATCAGTTCAGAAATTCTCAATGGAATTACATAAAAACTTTCCCTTAGCTCACCTGGTCAGTCAGGACAGAATAAATTGAATGGGAGACCAAATAAGGCAATTGTTTGTCAGTTTGTATTTATGAATGTTCTAAGGAAATTTGACAGTAATATATACATATGGAAGAATTTATAGGTTTATGAATATTATATTATTAAGCAGCTAGTCCATTTATATTGTACAGGACAGTGTACCGTCAGCATTAATAAAATAGGAAGAGATAATAGTGTCTATTTTCTCATGATATGCTATATTTAATGCGACTTTTGGTATAAACATTAGCTAATGATATAGGGGTTGCACTTAGTATCTCTTTTATGTATTCTACTACTTCTTATAGTCCGCCTACTACTACAAGAACTATAAAAGAAGAGGAAATAGATATTTAGGTGGAGAAGAGAGATAAAACGTTTCCTCTCTTTCTTTCTGTGTTCTATTGTGATGTGATAAAGAGTTTTTGCCTGACACTGACTGCATTCTGGTATACTATACTCATCTATGTATCTGTATATCTGGTCACTACATACGATATGCAATGTATTATTAGATAGTCTTTATTTTTCCAGTTCTGTGTAAAATAAAAAAGAGGATTCATTCTTAATAAAATAAAAGTGGGCACGGAATAGGATGTAATGGAGTGATGAGATGAGGGAAAGCTGGAAAAAGAGTTGGCTAGAATTTTAAAAATTCATTTTTTGGAAGCTCCCACGAGTGAATCGATAAATCAATATGTAGACTTTATAATGAATTATTAATTTTATAGTTTAGAGGGTTGCAGGTATATATTTTCAGCGTGGATCCATCGATTTTTTCATGTGTGCCCAAAATTTGTGCTGCAGCACCCGGACTTACGTATCATAAGATATTATACGATAGTGAGAGAGAAAGAGCGATAGCGATAGGAAAAGGAATTGAAGCTTTGAAGCCTTCAAGCCCGGCCCCCCGTATAACTTTTATATATATTTGATATTTTGATTTCGAACCGTCCAGTTCCCAACTAAAAGCAAGGGAAACCTCCTACTACATACATTATATATAAAATATACTCACAATCAGACAGAATATAATAATGTAGGTACACTATTACATAGATAGTAAGTAGATATAAGCTAACATAAACAACTGGCCTGGTAGTCACATTCACATCACCTAATAGACGGACTACTATTATTTATATTATGTATGTATTCACGTATGTGCCCGCTTTTTTATTTTTTCTATCACATACATAAATATTGATATGTTTTTCTGCCTACATGCTCTACACACACCATTAAACATACTAGTAGCAACCTTTCTAACAACTACCTTCTTATCTTGACGAACTAAAGCTCATTTTATATTATATGCATTAAAATTACATACATACATGGAGAATAAAACATAAAACATACGCACACACATGTACAAAAACAAAGTAATACTTTTACATATAATGAACTAATGCCTGTAATAAAGAAGGAAATTCTCTCCCTTCCCTTACTTTACATTGGTCTGGCCTGGCCTGCACTAGCCTTATAAATTCTTGCTGTATTTTCGTGTTTTATGTTGTTGTTAAGTTATAAATATTATATAAACTATTTATTCTATGTATGAATGTTCTCCTTTCAGTGTATATATTTTAGTTTTTTAGTTGGCCAAACTTAGTTTCATGGATATTTTATTAGTTTTTGTGTCCTGGCTTGGCTTGCAATGTACTATTATGCCACAAGCGATACGAATACCAACTCATTTTAGTTACTTAGTTATGTAGTTACTTTTAGAATATTATATTATAGTATAGTAAATTGCATGACTACGCCCATTTCATAGGACCTCAGGCCAAAGCCCATAATTTCCTTATTGTTTTTACTCCTTTATTTCATCTATTATTCTGCTTTTGTGACGTTTTGAATTTTTTACACTCTAATCAATTCTATCTAAATCATTTATTTTCTGAAATATTTAAAAATACAAAGAAAGTAACTCCCATTCTCTATGTAACCTATCAGTCCAGTCTAGAACAAATAAATTTTTAATCAAGGCGAACTTTTTCTTTACTTGTGTCTAATTCTTTCATTCCTTCTTTCATTTGCGAGCTCCTAGCAGTTAAGAGACGCATGTCTGGATTGGTTTGCCTTTGTGAAGTCTGACCTGAGTAATTTATCTAGCTTATAACGGTATAGAAACTTTCCATTTACTATATAGTGTTAGTTAAAGTTAAAATACTTGAAATGCATAATGTGCACTACAGATAACGAGATAGAGAGATATGCCGTTCTGTAATGTCCTGGAGAAAAGTTCGTTTAATTCTAATAAATAGTAGCTACAGAGTATAACTTCAGCTTTACCTGGCTAAAGAACTCGGTCAGTTTAGCTAAACTAACTAATAAGTGAGTTTGGCATATTTTGGTAACTTTTATCTGTAAGATATAAAGGTGTCTATTTCTAAGTAAAAATGTAGCAAATAAAGTTATACTGCATGTAGAATATTGTATACTGAAAAAGTTGGAGTAAAAGCATACACTACTTTGTAGTTTTGAAGTTGGGGTCAAATAGGTGTGGCTCTAGAAAAAAGTTGTTCATTTTCCCCTTTTCTTTTAATTCCAGAGCAGAGAAGAGCTGAACTAGCTGCTGGAGGAAGAAAGAGCAATCAACGAAGCGGGACAAGCCACACAAGAGCTTCAACATTGTTTCCACTCTTTCTCTATTGCCTACAATATGATGTTGAATGGGCTGTGACTTCACTTCACGTCTCTCCATAACATAACTGGTAAACTTAACTAAACAACACTACTACTATGTAGGTACTAGAATAAAATAGACTCTTCTTTTAACACAAAACAAGTAAATACTAGAAAACTACATTCTGAGTCAGAATGAAGTCAAGTTAAGTCAAGGCAAGTCAACATCAACAAAAAAGAAAGCATAGAACAGAACACAACTTAACTACAAACTAAACTACAAGATTTAAAGACATATATCCAAGCAGTACATGATATTACAAATGTACAAGCGTACAGATGCAATAGTATACAGCTAACCATGTACTAGATGTTGCAGTCAAATTGGATATAATACACATTGCGGTAGTACCTACCTATTAAAATAATTTGCATGCCAAAGTTTTCAGAAAATTAAACGTTTCCCCTGAATCAGAATTCTGCAGTATTTATATAAATAAAAGTATTTCAGCAAAAAAATCTTGTAAATACTAGTTGGTTTTGATACTTAGGTAGATGCAGTAAGTGCGTGATAAATAAATTACAGGTATATACTTAGCTGTAGGAAACTTAAAATCTGAATAGTATTTGCTTACAAGCAGTGTTTTAGGATGTTTTATCAAAAATTACCCTAAAGCTGTATTTTGAGGAATAAATTCCACAATACTTAAGAGAGTTGAGGTGTACTTTAAGATTTGTTAGTGCTCGGCTCAAATTCTAATTCTCATATAGCCCGTAAATGTACAATTTGACTGCAACATATACAAAGTGCAATGTACAATGTACAGTGTCAAATTCTACTACATATACATACATACGTAAATAGATACTTAAAACACATGGTAAGAGAGGAAGAAACAGAAACAGACTATCAACAAGAAGATTGCAAAACCTCAAACGCAAACCGAGTCAAGTCAAGTCAAAGCAAGCCAGACTAAAGGAAGCATAAGTAAAATAGTCTGCGAAGTCAAAGCCAAAGCCAAGAGCAGACAGACAGACAGAACAAGCCGTCACTTTAGTCTACTCACTCAACTGAACCGAACTCTTCTACTACATATACTACTACTTACTCTATTTCACTTGAACTTGAGACTCTAAGTAGGAACTATTTACTACATGGTACATAAGTATATACATACAGAGAATACAATTTCAAAGAAAGAAAGGAAGAAAGAAAGCAACACGCGGACAGACTGCCGAGGATTCCCCCAAACTAAACCATTCTACTACATACTACATACAATATACGACACAACATTAGAACTAGAAAAAGTCTGAACTAAACTGAAACTGAACTGAACTGGAGCCAAATAGCTAGAGTTAGAGCTAAAAGTGTAAAGGAAAGAAAGGCAGAGCTTTCACTGTTAAGAAATAATGTGTAGCTAATTTGACCATTGTACATTTCCGCTCTCGTGTGGCTAACCTTTCAGCAGACCGGGGATCAATAGAAACCTACACGTACCTACTACCACTATATCTACTATACTATTGTATAAACTCAAATTCTAGAATCTAAACTGATCCCAGCTAATACTTACTAAAACTATAAAAAGAGAAATAATAGAAAATAGAGTAAAAGAGTCTGTTATATTTGTAATAGTGGCTTGGCTTGGCTTGGTATATTGGATTGGCTACCACGTTATACAGTACCACCGTCACTAACTGCTAACCGGTATGTCATGTCGGTAACTTTAGCCGTTTAATACCACCACACACTACTAATACTACCTAAAACCTTTACATAACATATAGAAACTACAATATTACAATACACAGTAAAACAGATCCTTTCGGCTGGTAAACTGGTTATACAATTTTGTATTGTGTTTATTCGGATTGAAACCGAACTTTCGTTAAGTACATAAATATATTGAATGAACAGACATATGTACATAGAAAGCTACCCTACCTTGCCTTGTTACGTTACATAAGGTACCTCCTGACGTAACATATACATACATACTACATTACAAGGGAACAGACACCAACCAAGTTACATAGCAATTGCACGGTACGCTCTGTGGTTTAGACTTGGACTTGGTTACATTATATTACATAACAACTAATACGTTAGTTACTACTACAGATACTACTACTACTAACATGGCATAAGGCAAAGCACTAAGAGTAACACCGACTGCACACTAAACACATAGAAATCCATCCAATCTCGATTCGCCTCTGTGGATTGGATTCAATTGGATCGGATCGGATTGTGTTCATTTGAGTCGGGAAGACTAATCCCTTCTTTCCATCCACTCGACTCGACGCGATTCTGACTGAACTCAACTCAAACTGAGCTGAACTGAACTGAACTCCACTTCACTCACACACTCAACTACTTCTCTCAAATATACACAACACTACTGTACTGTACTACTGTAATGTATGTACACGCGTATTATTTGGTTTTAGAAGTAATATTACTACATTCGTGGTGCTGTACTAGTACTTACCCTTTTACGTACTTTTCCTCACGCCATGCCACACCACAATAACCAACATACTACTTTTCCATCTAAGTAATTCCCCTGAATAGCAAAGAGGACTGCCTTTATTGCAGTTTCCACACTTCACTTAGGCTATCCTACTGTACTTGCTACAGATATTACTAGTATGTCAGGGAGGATATTACTATATAGCAGATATTACTAAATCTCTGGAAAACTCTGGAAAAGGGAAGAGCAGTCATAAAATCATATTATCTCATATTCTAACTTATACAATGAGTATGAGCAAAACTAAAACTGAATATCATATTTATAATATTATGAAATGTGTCTGCTGGTCTGGAGATAACACTATTATTACCCACCTCTACGATAAAATGGAGACAGACTCTTATAAATGTAGCTGTTTAGCATTGATAGAGAATATAGTTTTAAACAGTCGAAATAAAGTAAAATATTTCCGGACTATCAGTGTCATGTCGTGTCAAATCAAAATCAAATCAGCCATATGTATTTATTCAGCTCGCCTCCTGCTCCCCGTTCCGCTCCGATAAAACTACCCGAAAACACTACACGCTCTGAACACTTATACAATTCTGTCTTTCTGCCTATAAGTATAGAGAGAGCTAAGCGAGTGAGACACGTGAGTGTGAAAAGAGCTATTGACATTGATAACTATCACATCCGTCAAGTCAAGTCAAGTCAAGCAACCAAAGCAAAGCAAAACCAAACACACACCAACCAGGCGCAAGTCAAACCAAGTTAAGTTCAATCTGTCTACCCTTGAACTTCAATACTCTTACACAATGCAATACAAAAGATTACTACTGTAGTAGTACATATACCTACTAAACATAAGCAGATATGTGTTATATATGGTTATTCTAAACACAAACCCAATGCAAAGCAAAGGAAAAGAAGTGAGGAGCATTCTACAGATATACCTATATGATATACACACAGATATCGAGCTGCTTTCACATAAACTCACTCACCTCACCTCAAGTAAATGGCAAAGTCAAGGCAAAAGGGAAACCAGAACTAGACAGAGTGCATAAACTATCCACAAAACGGTACGGAGCATACATACAGAATACAGAGGCAGTCAATGCATAAATGCACTACACAATACAATAGCAGTATGAGTGGGTGTATGTTCACAGGAAGAGATATCTCATATACATTTTCGGCAAAGTAAAGTGAATAATAATATAGTGTCATATAGAAAGCATAGGCATTACCTTAGAATCATATGGAGGAACACGTAGTATTTTGATCCGATTCTATCTAGTCAAGTTGTTCGCCACCGTAACGGTGTTACGTAACTTAACCTAACGCAGCTTAACGTAGTGTGTCTTGTCTGCGGGAGGGAAAGTGACTCGACTACTAACTACTTACATACATTTTGTATAGTCAACATATACTTTGAAGTTAGAACTTAGAAC
>JAQFYC010005922.1:0-13237 GCA_034694165.1 Tomocerus mixtus | reverse complement strand
GATTACAATAATAATAAATAAACAATACAATTGCATAATAATGTATCTGTACTTAATAAAAAATAAAATAAATGGCTCACCTCTGCATTTTGAGGAATTTGAGTTTCGTGATGGCATGGTTGCGATTGTCCCACTTTTTTCCGAGCAGTTTCCGACGGGAATCACTTTTAAAATATTTCCTGCGACAATCAACGACAGCATTTCAATTTTTGAAGAAAATTTTAACACTTAAACATATTGGCTCAAACACAAACTGCAGAAACCTTTTCAACACTTAACTCTAGCCAAGCCAGTAAATTATTAATAGCTAAACGAACTAATAAAATAATTAAATATAATATGAGATTATGTTGATCTTGCTCCCCCTAACCAACTAATACTGCAAAGGAGCTAGTAGAAACTCGATCTTAGCAACTCAACAATTAAATGTAGAATGAGGAGAAATTTTCTAGGCTATCTATATCATACTTATTAAAAAGGGACTAACAGAATTCAGAATTTTTTGGTGCTAAAAGTTAAAAATAGTTTATTATTATTTTCCTTATGCTATATTGTAATAATATCTGAATTGATGTGTATAGGAAGGTAGTAGCTACCTTTACGTATATAATACTTATATACAAGTAAAATAGCAATGAAAATAATGAAATGAGTATTTCTTCTGCACGTGTTAACCTACCATTAATCTAATTACGATAAATAAACAAAACTATAAAACGCAAACGCAAGATTAAATTAGAGCAACGGACGCTGGTTTATTTACACTTTGCTAAATCCGTACAAAACTACTAATCCTAGTTTTGCGTATTGCAATTCATCTACAAATATTTTGTTCTGTTATTATTTTAAAGTTTCCATTGCTAGGATTATTATCCATGGGGGGTCGGGCGATCGGAACCCATATAAATGCAGGGTGGGCATCAATAGAAATATACATATATATTGTATATTGGGAAAGTATATTTGAATAAGAAATTTTGCTAAAGCTCCATTAAAATACGCTAATAGTGCAGAAATTCCTGATTATATAACCTATGGCCTTGGATATTGCCCACCCACTTTAAATTAGGTTGCGGTGCCATTTATGTTTTGGTTTTTTGCAAAGCAAAATGCATTACTACAGCAATAAATAAATTCCCAGACATAAAAATTAAATTATCATACCTTTATTATTGGTCGATAAAATTTCTTTGGGAGTTTTTGTCTTGTCTTCTGCATTTGCAGTTTTCTTACTGACTCTGCTTTTGACTTCTTCGGCGACAGCAGCTCCAGCCCTGGAAGGACGGCGATGGTAATTTGAATTCTGCTTGTTATTCGTGGACGCCGTTGAGGCATCGCTCTTTTGTCTGTTCCCCATTTGACTCTTTTGAGTACCTGGAAAATAGAAATAGTTTATGATGAGAAATTCAAAAATAGTTCAAAATAATTCATACAATTCAAAAAATGTAGGTTATCATAATAATGTGTGGTGTGCAAGTGTAAGCTAATAAATACTATTTGTACGTACAAGAATACAGGATACAATAGTAATAATTTATCCCCCTTAATTTTAATTGGAGAGAGCGACTTGGAACTTATAAAATAATCAAGTAATTCTAGGATATAAAAGTAACGTTTATCTAATCTGTGCACCACGGTAGTGATACTTAGACTGCTAATTTTTAATTAGCAATAGAAAATTCTAAACCAGATCTAGCTGGGGTAAGGTAAAAAATAACGATAACTGTCTATACAATAGTCTATACCTCGTAGGAATACATGTATTCCTATATATCATATTATTATGATAGGGATTTAGCTAATACTGATTATATTATTATTATAGTTTACCTACCTATACTTAACTTTATTTATTATATTACATTATTAAGCATTAAAAAGCGCATAAATATACAGGAGCTGGTTGTTTCTTCTCATTGTATTTTGAATTCCCTCACAACAATAATTGCGAACGCAACGGAAGCCTAATGAAATACTGTACTTTAAACTGTACCTACATGATGTAGGTAGGTAGGTTATGTTAGCTATACCTAATAATTATCAATTTGTCTATCCTGTCTGTCGTAAAAGCATCGTTGCAGGATATTTGCAGACATATTGGGCAAAATGAAGGAAATTAAAAGCTTGGCCTTCGACAATATTGATTTATATTCAATTTCGATTCACTTTGTTACATTCCATCACTGGCCAGGGTTCTAAAATATGTCAGCTTCAAAAATACAACGAAAATACCAAAAGGTAGAAGATTAACTCACTGACTATATTTTTTAGTGTATATTATTTTGTATCCATTTGCACTATTGTACAATAAAAGTATTTCGTTGCATAGTTTAATTAATATTGAAATTGTCATAGCAAAAAGGTGTCCAAAAATATTTCGAAAAAAGGGTTAAATAAAATGGATTTTAATTATTTAAAAAAGTGAATATTCAAAGAGGTTCAAAAATCGTATCCTTTTATAATTACACAATACACCTGCCTAGTGGCTAGAATGCACCATTTCCACTCTTTGGCACATTCTTCATCCCTGGAAAAGTAGAATAGCCGATGTCTCCTCAATCACCATTCAGCATGTAAATGTAGCGTCACTCATGTATATCAAATCAGCTATGTATAACTATTTGATGATATTGACTCTCTAGTTCTGTGGAATAACCTGGGAATAATCAATAGCTATTTATGTCTAACTGCTATTGCAGTCATGGCCGTAAGGTCATTCTTCTAGCCAAGCCACGCACAGACAACAGTCAAAAGCCTATAATAAATTGGCTACAACCTTATAACAACAGGTAAGTACAAAAGGAAATTGATTCTTCCATCACTCACTCCATTTCTCCACTTAATGGACAACTAATGGCACCATCTTTTTGCAAATTCTCATTGTAGTAATAGTAATGGCTTTCATTTGTATTTTTCCATTAGCACTTACGAAGTAGTTTCTACATAGAAAAGAACACCTTTGTGAAAGCAAACATTCAACGTCCTGTTTTGTGGCGTCCAGAATTAATGAATAGGAATCTACGGAAATATTATTGATTGCACCGCCCACGTTTGAGAATTTTCATAATAGGTGTCCGGACAAAGTCAGTATAGAATTTCATGGGTTATAGTAAAACCTTCCCGGGAGAAATTCTTTGTTACATATTATATAGTTGATTATAGGGCAACGGGGAATACTTACGTTTGCACGCAATGTGTAGTTAAAGATATTCATCTATCCATAATTATATACACTGTCGCTTTACTAACGTACGTCACTACACAGTACACTGTAGTATGCAACCGTTTTTCTCAATTTTTAGAATATAACTTCGATTCCAAGAAAACAAATTGCTTCCATAATCCGGTAACTCTAAATATCCAAATTACTTGTATTTTTGTATAATATACTTAACTATGTGCGTGAATGTGTGGTAGCGGAATTAATTTATCTGGAATTGAAGGAATATTTCAGACCAGAGTTTGAGGAAGGCTGTTATTCTGGCAGCAAAAATAATTGTAATTTGAGAAACGGAGGAAATATTGTTTTGAAAACTAAAAATGAAGTTATTGACTTACGATGTTTGGAAGGCCGTTCTCGTTCGTCATCCAAAGAACAATTACTGGCAGTTGAACTGCCCGATGGGAAGTGGTTTCTATGATTTTGCTCTTCAGTCTCCGCGGAAGCTTTTCCGAACTTTGACGTCTTTCCATTATGAGCTGCGGGAGTACTAGTGGCCTTGGGGCCGATGAGGTAGACTTTTGATTTTACGTCCTTGACATTTATGGGCTTGTTCTTGGTCTCTGCGATCTTGTTCATCACGGAGTCCCATTTATTGGTCCGGGCTGTTACTGTACGGGCGGAGACCCTTGCCTCGGTGCCAAGTCCAGCTAGACTGCGGTTGCTGCCGACTAGGGATCCATTTTTGCTGGAGAGTCCGCCGCTGTTGATGTTTTCCTTGAAATCCTTTCCCTTGGATAGTCCAGTGTCCAGCTTGCTTACTATTGTGCGACTGGCCGTCCGGATGGTTTGTGTCCGTGCACTGCCACTGCTGCTGGAGGTTGACTCGCCTTTCTTACTGGAAGGCGCCGTTGACAATCGCGACGTAACTGCTTTGGCTCCAACCGTTTTGGGAGCTGTGTCCCTTCCAGATAAGGTTTTACGACTGAGAGTCCCGTTCGTCGCTGTTGTTGTGCTGGATGCTCCGTTCTGGACGGCCCCCGCACCTCCTCCTCCTGTTTTCGTTGTGTTGGTAGTAGTTTTAGAAGTGAGGGTACGAATGCAGCAAACACTCTGACTTCGTTCGGATGTAGCAGCTAGTCCAGGATTAGCAATGGAAAGAATCGAGGAAACTCCTGGACTATTTGGAGTGTTGGCTGTGGTTGCAGAATTTTCCAAGGGAAAGCCGACAATGGGGGAATTCCTTTCTTCCCCAGCAATGTGCAATGAGATAGATGGATCAATGCTGGAACTAGTAGCCTCTGATTGTTCCACTTCACTGTGGAAACTGCCATCGTTAGTTTGAATCCGATTTATTTCGGGATCATTTCCTTCCATCGAGTCCTGCAAGTTGTTTTCTTTAAAGTCCTCGGGGATATCCTTCCCTTTTAATGTTTTCTCGTGTTCTGAGGAAGGTGTTCCGGCGATACGGAGTACTTGAGAGGACGATGAAGAGGAGGACTGGCAACTGTCCAAATCTGTTCCAGTTAAAGTTTTCTCGCGCTCAGAAGATTTCTCGTGACTTAACTCGTCGACGTGGAATTTCTCCAGGGAATCTACAATGTCCACATCTCCTTGAGATCCATCGTCTGGGAGGATGTCTTCGTGATGAAGAGATTTTATTAAGAGGAGGTCCAAAGTTCGATCTGCCTCCAAGGGGATTGTCTTTCGCGTTCTGTAATTTGTTTCGTCACCTTGCTCGGCGTCGGAGTGCTGGCTCCCGCTGCTGTAGTGTTGTCTTTCGTGGGTTCCTTGGGGGAGCTTCGTGCTCCGTTGGTGGTGGTTACGTCGGTGAAAAATGTCTGAACTTGTTGCGGAGTCCGTGGAGCCACAGGACGTGATTTTGTCCGAAGCGTCCGAGTAGAATCCGCTGGACTCCATTTCCGATTGGGACACCACGTCAATGGGCATTGTTTTCCTGGAGTGGTGAGTCTCCATTTCTCCAGAGGACTGCACCAAACGACTAGTGTACAGATTCCCGTCGATGACCCGGGCGTTCCGGTTTTGGGATACGAGGACGTTGTCCTTCTCGTCTTGGTCTGCTTCGCTCTCGGTGTTGAAATCCGAGTCCGTCAAGGGCTCACTTGCCGAGTAGCCTGAGTTTCGGAGGCTCAAGGGCGGGTGTGCCCTCGGTGAGAGACTGCTCATCCCGATTTCTTCTTCTAGATTCTGTGACTCGGGATCTTCAGGTACATTGTTGGTGTTGGTCCCTTGCTGCCCAAGGGCTACAACTGTCGTGGACAGAAAAGTGTGGGAGCCGTAAGAATAAGTCGCAGAGCTCAGATCCTGGTCCACTGTTTTCTCTTCCTCGAATTCCTCAAGATCATCCACACTAGGACTCCTTAAGTGTTGATACAAATCCTCCTCGTTCGTATTGGAGTTCCAGCAATCTTGTAGTTGACTTGGCGTGAGGAGTCCCAAACTAGATTCGTTATCCAACGCCTCGGGTGAGCTGCAACAACTGGTGGGGAAGGAAAGCGCCAAAGATGTGCCATCTCCCCCAATTAGTTCAGGAGTGGACACCCCGAAGATGCCCAGTTCGGAAGACTCTTCTGACGAGAGTCCTGGAGGGAGTCCTATGGAATTGGGCCTTTTGGGGGGCACAACGGGCACCACGAATGGAAATTCTTCTTTTGTAGGGGAACTTCCCTCAGGAAGCCCTTCCTCGATTGTTTCTTCTGTTACTAAAGAGAGATTTTGATGTAAAGAGGATCCGGAATGAGACAATTCTCCAGGAACTAGATCCTCACACCCGTTAAATGACTCCAGGAGACGCTGTCGGTATTTTGGAGTGCTCTGGGGCACTTTATCTGGAAATGCCTCGTAATTGCTCGGCGGGGAGTGAAGTGGACTAGAAACAGCTCCAGAGCTTTTGATATCATCTGTAAGGTGTGCGGGATTGTTTAGCGAGTCCAGGAGCGTCTTGTGACATTTATTGATCACAGAACTGGCACTCCAGCATTTCTGCTCTGGATCCAATTTTCTCTTTTTCTGTTGTTGTTGCGGTTTGTCGTAGTTCCCTCGATTTGTGTCCTGTTTCAACCTCTTCCCGTTTTTAAACAGTTCATATTCATTCGTCTGGACAGGAGTTGTGGCTGGAGCGGGTATGGAGGAGGCTGCTGTTGGGGATCCTGGATCAGCACCTGCAGGCCCTCCGGGCACATCCACAATTTCTAATGACTCCAATTCCAGCACTAATTTATCTTTCATACTTTGACTATTGCTCTGGAGAACTGGAGATGATTCGCGTTCCTTTCTGGATATCAAACTCTGGGTGGACTGGGAATATTTCTGTGCCACGAGATTGTTCTCGTTCACTGGACCTCCGATTACTGGAGAGACTTTAGACACTGGAGCGAATATACCATATTTGTCTTTGCAGTGAAAGTATCTGTGACCGTGAACGGATCCGTCGTTTTTCCCCACTGGAGAATCGATCTGAATTCCACACCAAATCCCTTCTTGAAATTTTGTTAACCCGAAATAGCGGAGGACTCCCACTTGGGCCCCACTGATGCAGACCAGCTCTCCGATGTGTTTTTCCGTTACTTCCTCCTCTGAGTGATTTGCCAGCTGAGCCATGGAACCAGATATGGGGATTCGAGTCACCTGTCAAAAATAATCACAATTAATTAAATAATCCCACGCAAATCCCACATTTCTTAATTAATTCTGTTATCACTTAATACTAATTATCCTCATCAACAATATTACACACTAAATTAAATTCCCAGTTGCATAAAATTGTTCCACTACATAAAAAGTGAAAAATACCTTCACATATACATTAAGCAAGCATGTCCCATTCCTCAAGCAGAAAATGTATTTATTTTGAGACTACAATATGGCCAGAATCCATCAAAGAAATTATAATTCTGTTTCTAATTTTAATACCCACATATGTATGGATGGATGGATATGGGACATGTTCATAATAACTATATTTTGCATTCGTATTTAAGTATGGAAGTCATTTGTGTTAATTAAGTAACTGAAAATGCAGGTAATACTATTTCTATTTCAGTTTCAATTACTAGGAATATTTTAAGATAGGGACAGGACACACACTGTCAGTTTTGATTTCCCTGAGATGTGTACCATATTATTGCAAATTAGTGTTGTGCACGTGCAAACTGTTAAGTAGGTAGGTAGGCACATATAGCAGAAAATTCTGCAGAATAAAGCTGGCTCTCTTTGAGCGTGCTAATTCTAATATCTGTGTGCCAATCTTATTTTGGCAAGTTTCTATTTATATAGCAAAGAATCGTAAAACGTAAAACAAACCGAGTATTTGCATATCCGAGTATATTTACTATAACGAACATCTACATATTATGTACATACATACTGTACACTATTTACAAATGCAAAAGTGTGCAGATTTTTAGCATCTAGTTTGTGTACGTACACATATATTGCAGAGTACAGTACACATACGCATTTATTATTGTGACCTCTTGAAATTGGTAAACACGCTCATATAGTTTTCGTTGGGAAAAGAGACAGAAATAGATCAGCTTAGGTAGCAGAGAGATGCTAGTTTACTACTTATTTATTTTAATCATCCAAGGCTGAATGAATCTAATGTCATTACGTCAACTAAAGTATATAGAGTAGAGACAGCCTCAAAATCCAATTCAGATTTTACGGCAATTGGTGAAAGAAATTTTTAATCTGAGCTGAGGGCGCTGTTTTATTGACTTTTAGTGTACGCTTCGACTTTGGCTATTTTAAGAAGGTCAATAAGATGCGAATATTGCATAGCGATCCTACTTTTCCTTCTCATTTCTCTGTTTTCTAAAATCATCCCTAAGCAATCTTGATCCTATCATTTTAATCTGTCTCAAAAATACAGGATTTAATCTATCGCAGCCACTTTTGATGTAGGAAACTTGTTCCAACCTCATCTCAATTTGAAAATCTCAGGGAATGATTGTAATGTCAAATCATCTTGAAGAAATAAGAAATTCAATTAAAATCCTAAAAGACTAGAAACATGCTTATTCCTTATCGTGAAATGAGATTTTAATATTCAATTAGATTCAAATTTTTTGTGCTGGATGAATAAAAACATTTTCTTCGTAGATTTTTGCTTATTCGCAAGAAATGCTTGGTTTTCGTAATGTTCCTGATAAAAATACTTTTCCTATGAACATCTGCGTCTGCAAATAGGCAAATGACACACACTTGAGACATTTATCACTAACTATCACTGTTGAACTTTCGCATGCACAATTAGGTGTGTTCTAAAGAAGACTGTCTGTCTTTATTATTATAAGTATGCAATTGGGTAGATTTCTTAACTACTTGTAACTTGAAGTACTAGGACACAGGCCAGGCGCACCTTTGCTCAATAGTTGTGTCTTTTCAATGTCTGCAGTCTGCATCATAGGTGTTCCTCAATTCACACAACTTTACTATCAAAAAATTAAAATATTAAAATATTAAATCTATACTTGTATAGGTAAACACATAAATATGCAAATGATGATTAGATGGATGGGTCGCATCACACTATACAAAGGCAAACGTCTTTACAAAACAAAACACTGCACTCTGCAGAAATATTGTTAAGATTGAAAGGACGAATGCAATTATAATATTTGCAATACCTATGTACATATCATACGCATTATTTAGCAAGTGCAAATTGTGAATATTATTGATTGACATTGCAAAAGCTTGAAAGAAATTTGCAAATTCGAATATTCATTGAGGTCTTCTTTGAGAAGTTGAGAAATCCTCCTCACTTGGCAGTGCTGACACATTATTCAACTTTGTGGGAATTGGGTAACTAAACTACTAACTTCCTTGTTTGTAATTCTAATCGACGGTGAACCTGTATTGTATTATCTGTTTGTGACATTGTCTATCACACCTTCAGACCTCACTTTGGTACCTCCTCGTTTAAATAACAATATTCACGTGCACACGTACAAAATTCACAAATTAAACAATTGTGCACGGCATGCATTTATACAAATATAAGTACATTTAGGATATTTTGCGAAGAAATTCTCTATTCATTAACGATATGCACACACTAATACATTATATTATAGTACGAGTACATCGGTATTTTACTCCTTTTTATTGTAATGTATGTGTGTACTACTAATTATGCAGAGACATCCAATAATTTTCTGTACTTATAAACTAGAATGAAGAAAGTAGATTGTAAAAAAGACATAAGCTCTCCAAAGAAGAAGAAAAACAATTTAAAGCGCAATTCCTCTCCCCTCATCCTGAATTATTAGTAGTTTCTTACAATTATATTGCACTCTTATTATTTCTGAATATATAAACTCTAAACAAGTGCAATGACATTAATTACACTACAGAGAACATGGTTGAGAGGGAAATTAGTTTTAATCGCCTAATTTAGTTTAGGTGCCCATACAATATTTTATGGAATATAAATATATATTCGCGTGATTTTAAGGATCAACATTTATTTTTATTACACATGTAAGTACAGATGTTTATCCTTACATAATGATCTGATACATGTCTTCGTATGTATTGACTATATTATGTGCAACTGATAAATATACTTAAAGATCTACTTATTCATTTACATGCGTGTTCTTACATATAATTATTTAAATAATCACATACCTAGGTTTGTAAATAGAAATTATAATTGGAATTATGAGACAACTAAATTATATATGAAGATGCTACACAATAAGTAAAGTGTATGTAATTATTTGCATTTAGTGCTTATGTATGTAGTATATGGTTAACAATGTTAATTTAACAACCTAACGTTATAAAATGTTAATATGTATGTTAATGATGTTGGCTGTTTAACTATACATAAAGACAAGGAATGAAATTGCAAAGCATCTGATTCTGCATTGTGTATTCATCCAGGTGCTAATCAATCATCCAGATATGGACTGCAAAGACAGAACTATGATACAATTCTCCAATGAGACTAATATATTCAATATAATGTAATAGATCAGGATCAGGCCAGGCAACTAGAAAATTTAGACTTTGTCTGTAACGTAATATGTATTGGAGTAAGTCAAAACATTGAATACATACAATTAATTGTATCATTTACGTTGTCTGTTTCTGTTTCCAATAATCCAGCTATTACTCTACTACTTTTTAGCACAGTGAGACTGAAGAGCTAAAATGGATACAAGGAATTCTCGTAAAAACAAAACATATTGGCAAAAATTATTGATGAGAGACATTCGGACACTTGTAAGGAATTTATTTATCTTTTTATTAACAATTTAATATCATAAGTCAATACCTATTAAAAATATTCAATATATATATGAATCGTGTGCAAACACCAGTATATCTGTAGCAGATAAATAGGAAAAGGTGTTTCTTACACTTACGATCAGAAATGGCAAAGTGGGAAATGTAGGCGGAGACTCTAAATGCAAATTCTAATTGAAACAAATACGATTCAAGTGCTCAGCACCAAGATTTATTGCAAATTGATTGCCACAAAAGTCAATACTCAACTCACGCACTTAACAATACACTTGGCATGGTTGGGATTCAAAGTTGGAGTAGCTAATGGCCAAACTATTATTTTATATGGCGATCATGTCAAGTCAATGAGACAACGGCAAATTTCTTACAAAATAAAATTAATTTTCGCATGCAGATACAATAAAGAATTGTGCAATCGCTTTTACAAATAGCTAACCATGTCGTTGCGAGGATTCTTACAAATACAGTACAAGATCCTATTTCATTTGAGTAAATCAATATATCAGGTAAGACTAGTAATACCACACTGAATTTGCTAAATTTTAGAAGTAACATTAAATAATTGCAGGCGAATCTTAGCATTTTATATTATATTATAAACAAAGAACTTCCTTTTTGCAGTTTAAAGCAACAAAAAATAAGGAAACCTCATTTTTAATTGTATCTGTGTATAAAAATTAATACTGCTCATGATTTTTAAAATTCAAAACATCACAATTATATGGAGCAATACTGGAAATAAAAGAAATTGTGTATTCTATCTACAATGGGCCTTGTTATAAATAATGATAATGATATTCGGATTCCTATATACAGTAGGCAAGCATGACAGGTAAATTCTGTCAGTCAAGTCAGGTAAAGACACAATGTGTCTATATGTCATACCAAAAGATATCCAATTTCCTCTTATCATATTTTCCCATCAGCAGATAGTAATGATTGCTTTTGATTTGATGGATATTTCTTAGATAGTTTTCTCTAACATTTAAGGCTACTAGCTCGTGGTCTGGCCAAAACAACTTGTTATCTTGTCATTGTCCACCAGAAATTCTATCTGCTTGCTAACCCACAAACATAACAGTGTCATTGTGACAAGGAGGAGTGTCAATCAATCAATACACCGAACATTTGAGATTTTAAATGATTTTTTATCATACGGCTACTCTTTATACATTTAACCTTACAGTTTGCACATTATAACGTTTTAGTATATATCAGACTTTACATTTTTATATTATGGGTTGTAAATAATATCACCTACATAAATATAATAGTACTTATAAAATAAGTACAGATCATATATTATTATGAATAATAAAAGTAGGTATTTAATGTAGTGTAATAAAGTAGAAACTGTGTGTATAGTTTATAAGGATTGAAACATTGAAAGATACTATTGTTTGTAAAAGTTAAGTGTAAGTGTAACCTGCCAATCGAGTGTGCAAGCATAATGTTAATTATATGAGGAGTCGACGTTGACTTTTCAAATTGCAAATTGCAATTGCAATTCTACATACTTAAACAACTAAGCAAGATCTGGCTTGACTTTTCATTTCAATTGCTCACTCAATCACTTTCCTATGATCTGATCTGAATTCTAATTAGACAAATAAACAAATTGCTATTTATCACCTTTTCCCACACAGTTTTAATAGAAATCTACATAACTAAAGCTATTAACCTCTATATTATGCATTTTAGCAATTACATGGATATCTTATGTATACTTAAGGACATACATGTATTTACTAACGGGGAGTTCCTCTTTAGATTTAACCATTTAACATAATCTAATATTTTATTACCCTATGCACTAAAGTATAAGCATTTAGCACTAATAGTAATAGTAAGTAATATTTTATGTTAGTTTTACAGCTTTTTTCCTTTTTGCAAGCGTAATTGCACCAATTCGCAACATTGCGATGTAATTCTTTAGTTTAGTATAGTCATAATATTATTATAATGTTTCACTAATGCCGTCAGCATGGATATACGAACAATCGCTAAGGGTTAACGTTAATGTCAAGCTATAAATTATCGTTGTGTTAATTAAGTGGACTAGCCTAGCTTGCGGCGCGGGCAAGCTGTTTTAAACTGAAGGTAATAAATGTATGTAGCACATACGATACATACACATACAAATACAATTGTACATATATTATGATAATTCATTTGCAAAAATTGGGTTACCCGACAAGACTTTCATTCACTCTCAGAATGCAAAAACTGTTTAAGTGAGTGTACTTTTAATATAAATATAAGGATGTCTGTTTTTTGTGACGATATTAATATTAATAGATGCTATAGTGTATGTATTGATGTATGTTATAGAATATTAAACATATTAATGTCAATGTCAATCTACTTAAGTATTCTCTTAAATAAGTCATAAATTAAAAACTGACATGATGAAGAAACATTACAAGTATTCTAAAATTTAAAGTTTAAAATTTAAACCCCTTTAGTTATTATTGCACTAACTGTCATATTGTATACAGACAAGGCATGTCAGATGGGTTACTTTACTTTACTTTACTACAGTTGACGAATTCAGGAAACTGGATGAAGAGTGCCATCACACAAATTCCCTAGCTGTCAACATAGTTTATTATTCTTTCTTAATGCATATAAGCGTTAGCTCTGTCATGTCATGTCATGTGTGGGTTGACGTTGAAGTTGAAACTTGAAACTATTCAAGACCATGCAAGAACAGAATGAGTTTTTATTTTATACAAGTTTTAAGAGAATACCTAGGTACTTAGGTACTAAGCAAATAAATATAAATTCATTTAAGGG
>JAQFYC010005921.1:0-13240 GCA_034694165.1 Tomocerus mixtus | reverse complement strand
ATCATCTTATACATTGCATTTTATCATCATTACATTACTACTGCAAATTACACCTTAGTATTCAGCATATTGTAATAATTATTGTAGAAGGAAATGAATGTTAACTTATTTAAGGTAATTGTTAAGAAATAGCAGATATTATTTCGTTCTAATCGGCTTTTCAAAACAGACCTAAATAGAGAGTTTCATATTTTGCACACTTAAGAGAATTTGAAATAAGCTTTTTGCAATAAGTGTGATAAGGTAAATCATACTTGTTCATTAAATCTCCGTATAATTTGTGGTTAATAAATATTATGCAAGTATTCACAGTTAGGTCTCGATATTTCTATACCACTGTGGAACGTGCATAAGCATTTATGAAGACAGGGGTTTACGCGTCGCCAAATAATTCTTGAAGACAACATTAGGATTTATCATTGATGCCAAAAAATACATTTTTTCTTTGCCTCATTGTCTTCGGAATTTTGAAATAATGATCGCGTGTACCCCTACAAATAATTAATTTAATGAAAAATAAATAGTCATCACTTTTTGCCTAAATTTTTAACAAAATAAGAATAAGGTGGAAAACAGACAAATAAAATATCGTCCAGACGTGTCATGATATTGTGCAAAATCCAAAGTTATCTCATGTCTAAAGGTGAACCATTATATGATTTTGTTTCCATGCACTTTTCGCATTCGTTTTCACTGAGCCCCTTCTGATTTAAGACGCGGGAATCTTTCCTTTTATAATCGAACTCTGAAAATTAAATTAAAAATTTAAATTCAGCTTTAAAGTCATACAAGCATCCCACGACAACTCGATCAATAGTCAGTGCTACTTATCTTTGTGAGTAGCTTCAGCTTTTCAGCCCAGGACAAGGTACTTCCTCTAATATATACATAATTTACTGGTAGGATTAAGGTAAATGGTTTGTAAATGAACTTATAACTTTTGCATTACCAAAGGTGAAAGGTGACAGTTACACTCGTATTAAATGTGACATATGAGTAGAGTGTTCGATGACAATGAAGATGAATTTTAATTTTATGAAGCCATTCTAATGTGAGGAGTGGTAAATACTGAAATTATTATGACGCCAGCTCATTTGATGTGTATAATATGCAATTTACCAAAGTACTAGATACCTGTATACAACCAGAAAGCGTCACAATTTTGAAATTACTTTTAAATTTTACAGTTTCAAACTAGGGTGTAATTTATAGGCATAGTATATGGGACCTTGTTTACAGGAAGTCGAGGAAGTTCCAAATAAATATTTAATCTTCTGCAGAATTTCTGTCAAATTTTCTGTCTTCCCTTTATTCAATTGTTAATAATATACCAAGATAAACAAGCGACAACTACGCGTTGGGCCGACTATTAATTTGCTTATAGGGACGGTCAAAGCAAGGATTCGCCGTGACTCTAATGCGCAGCGGGAAATATTGAATTTATAAATATTCGTTTCGCGGTTCGATTTTGGTGCTTGTGAAGAATAGGAATTGTCCCAATTATATTTTAAAATACTAGTGATTTAATATTTCCACCTGCTAAATTAGTGTTTTCTTATGAAGCCTCTTTCAATTATAATCGTGTTTCAAAATTTTCATAAATGTTATGTGTGAAATATCATCTGTAATTATACCAATATTTTATATACATTCTTAACTACATTTCAGTGTGTTTAGTTTGTGCATATATATGGATAGTGCAATAATGCATGGTGCAATATGCAACCTACTTATGGTATTATTTAACTGTCCTTTCCTATGTAAATATTATTTTTAAATATGGCTTTTTGTATTTACGTGTGTCGCAGTGCCCCAGAATAAACATCCATCAAATATGAATGCTAATAATAATATTTTGCTGCTCAAGGTTTTAGAATGTCATTTACTTTTTAGGATGTAATGCAGTAATACCTAGGTAAGCTAGAGATTCTCCCAGTCCAGTACACGCAGGTTTACAGCATTAATGGGCACTACTATTTTAGAACTTTACCCCTTTTACAGTGGTTTAGTTTTGAATTATTTTATTTTGGTCATTATGAGAAGAGTTACTAATGTGATGAGAAGTCTTTCGTAAAAATCGAATATTCGTTCATATTTTACAGCCCTTATTGGTCCTACTGGAATTCCATACTCTTGGAGGGCTGTCAGCTGTTTGCGAGTTAATTGGTTGATTCCTGATCGTTTTGATGTCATGTTAATCAGTAAATCGTTTGAATATTGCCATGGAGTAGCAAATCCGATTAACATTAGGGTTAAAATAAGTAATAATTCCATAGTTATGGCTATAAACAGGAAAATAATATCAACAGAGACAATATTGTACAACCGAATAGAGCAGAAACTCCCGATTAGCAATGCTAAAGACGTCAGGATGATCAAGATTGGCAGGAATTGTGGAATAAAGCTGTCATTGAAGATTTTGTTCATCGTCCACAGTTTTTTGTAGGCCAGAATTTGACTATTTAGGTTCCTTTCTTTGGA
This sequence comes from Tomocerus mixtus, assembly GCA_034694165.1. Lineage (NCBI taxonomy): Eukaryota > Metazoa > Arthropoda > Collembola > Entomobryomorpha > Tomoceridae > Tomocerus > Tomocerus mixtus. Next base: position 10,759 of record JAQFYC010005921.1, on the reverse strand, counting down.
TCTGCAAAATTATTATAAACATTGTAAACCACATTATTTTGAAAGCATTAAAAGTTATAAAATTAAAAATAATTTGAAAGGGAACATAAGATCTGCCGCCCAGGTTAACGTGAATAAATAGTTTATGCTCAGATCATAAGAACCCATCAATTGATACTAGCTATATACATACTTTAGATTATCCTACATTGTTTGATTTAAATATTAATTGTATACCTGATGTAGTGTACAAGATTGTAATTCTGAAGAGTGTAGACTAATATCCACATATATAGATTTATCGAAGCATACAATAATGCACAAGTTGTTCCAATTTGAATCGACAGAAAAAGGGAGTTCACCAATCTGTTATCATGATAAGGAGACAAGTGAAAAGACAATTGATGTCTCCCTTCAGTTACACTGAGAATTGTTATGAAGACGAGATAGCTAGCACTCATAGCAGGAACGAGAAATATCGATATCAGTGTTTCCAATTTGCTCCACTTTTGGATTTCACAATTTCCTAGAATTTAAAATACCCACTAATTACCTTGTTATGTAAATATTATGTTATGCTCAAAAAATCTCATTTTAGTGCCTACAGCAAACAAAGTGAAGGGATATGACATTATACACCGCGAAAAACACCACACCGCGAATTTGTATTTTTGGGAAATTATTCATTTTTTGAATTTTTAAAACCTAACCTAATTAAAAACAATCAAATCTCATTGTTTTTCAAAAAAGGGGCCATACTCCAAATGGGGGCTTCCGCGGTGTGTCGCGGTGTCACGGTGTGGCTTTTTCGCGGTGTATAATGTCACATCCGCAAAATGAACATAAAATGTGCGAAGAACGCATTTGACAATTACCTTTATCAATTATAATCTTTGATCGCAAACAATTCAACATTGTGCTTAGTTCTTCTGATTTGAATTGAACAGTCAATAAGGAAATGATACCTCCAATACAGACGATGATCCATAAGAAAATGAAAACGGCTCCCTTACCGACTTGATCACTAATTGCCATTTCTCGATGCAATTGGAACAATTCGTACAAAAAAAGCAGAAAGTATATTATTACAAGAGAGTTATTTGTTTTCTTTGACCTTGACGCTGAAAATGTAGAATTGTCCCAAGATAAGGGAAGCAATCCGGTCCGGTGACCAATGTTTACGTAGTACCCTATCCAAGAAAAATTATTTTCCCCATTTAAACACTCGGCGATTCTGCCTCTGAAGATATTTACGTGTCTTTTCAATTCTGTCAACAAGGAAACTAATAACGAAGCAACAGAAATCTTAAACATTCGTATTTTATCAAGAAACGCCATTTTATAAATATAGCTGTGTGTATTGTATCTTCCGTCCTTCTTCCTTCCTGTATGAGAGTTTATAAATTCGTTTTACAGTCTTACCAATACCTAATATCGATAAACTTCTACATATGTAGCACCATAATGAGTAAATGTGATTATGGTGGGCTCATGATACATATCATTCATGGAAGGTTCTACCTTTTATTCGTATTTCTCACAAGAAGGAAATAAATACTAATTTATTTAAGACACTTCAAAATTGAAGTTAATTTATTATTTATCTTTGTGCTTCTAAAATCCCAATACATGACTTATATTGTACAATTTAAATTTTCATAAATGTTCGTGTGTGAATATTTTATATAGATACATAGTTAAAGTACATTTCAGAGTGTGTTTAGTTGGAGTTTGAGCGTATTTATATGAATAATGCAATTGCAATTTACATGGTGTAGAAGCTACTAAGGATAATATCGCCTATTGTATTTACGTGTGCCGCAGTGCCCCAGAATGAACATACATCAAATAGAAATGCTAATGATAATTTTCAACTGCTCCAGTTTTTGAATACCACTTACTTTTTAGGATTCAACACGTAGGTAAGCAAGAGATTCTCACAGTACCCCAACATATTAATGAGCACTACTGATTCACAACTTTATTACAAACCCCGTTACGATGGTTTATTTTTAATTACTTATTTTGTCATCATGAGCAGAGTTACCAATGCATTGAGAAGTCTGTCGTAGAAATCGAATATCCGCTCATATTTTACAGCTGTTATTGGACCCACTTTAATTCCATACCCTTGGAGTGCCTTCAGCTGCTTGCGAGTTTGGTTGCTCTTGGATAGTTTTGATTTCATGTGTGTAACAATTCATTCGATAACTGCCAAGGTATTGCAAATCCTATTAACATTACTGTTAGAACAATCAAGCTTTCCAAAGCTGTAACTATAAACATGAAAAATATGTCCACAGGGACAATTTGGTATACTCGAATGGAGCAGAAACTCCCAGTTAGCATTGATGAGGACCATATGATGATCAAGATTGGTAGAAATTGTAGCATGAAGCTTTCGTTGAAGATTTTGTTCAAGATCCACAGTTGTTTGTAAGCCAGAACTTGATTATTTAGGTTCATTTCCTTGGATCTGCAAAATTAGCATAAATCTTGTAACCACACTATTTTGAAATCATTAAAAGTTGCTAAATAATGTAAAAGGGGACATAAGATCAGCCTCTAAAGGGTAAAGTGAATAAACCATTTCGTCAATGGGTGTCACGCTGTATCGCAAGTGGACATTATGTGACGTCTAAAACCCAAATTGGTGGATTGGTTTTGTTGATTAAAATAGTTTAAACGACATATTAGAGATATTTATTACTGAATTCCCCCAAAATATCACATTGCCTCATGTATGGGGTACACTGAGATTCATATTTGAATTCCGTATGTCAACAGTTATACAACGATACCCCGTTTGCTGTATGTTTCTATTTAAGAATAAGTGGGTGTGGCTTCAACTCCATGGGGGTATGGCCAATTTTACATTTTACCATTTTACAAAATTCAAACAAGTTGACGCGCTCGAAAGTTAGAGCGCAGACGGATTGAATGGTATACTGACAGACAGCATAGACGGACCCATACTGTATCTGTCGATACATAATGAATAATTCATACTTATATCAGAGGAACTCATAAATGGATATTGGCTATATATTTATTTATTTTGTCATGTAGTTTCACAATCGCTTTTAACAATCACAATACACTTTTACATTACTCCAGGGGGTACATCAGCAGATTAAAATAGCTCAAGACCTAAGGGAAACCTCTGAAGGAGGGAAAGCCTTAATAGTAGTATACACCTAAATTGTCCTACATTGTTTGATTTAAATATTAATGGTATACCTGATGTAGTGTAGAAAATTGTAATTTCTGAGAATGTAGACCAATACCCAAGTATATAGATTTGTCAAAACATACATTAATACAAACATCGTTCCAATTTGAATCAACACTAGAAAGAATTTTATCAATCCATTATCATAATGTGCAGACAACAGAAAAGATAATTGATGTCTCCCTTCAGTTACACTCAGTATTGTTATCAAAATGAAACAACTACAACTCATAACAGGAACAAGGAATATCGATATCAGTGTTTCCAATTTGCTACACTTTTGGCTTTCAACAATGCCTAGAGGAAAAGTAAATATTATTTACCTTGTTACGCACAATTTACAGCTCAAATCAAATTATTTTGGTTCTATTTTAAGATGTGCGAAGAACGTATTTGACAATTACCTTCGACAGTAATTGTCATGTTTGGTCGCAAACAATTCAACATTTTGCTCAGTTCTTCCATTTTCATTTGAACAGTCATTACGGAAATGATACCTGCAATATAGGTTATGATCCACAAGAAAATGACGACGATTCCCTTACCGATCTGATCACAATTTTTCATTTCTCCATGCAATTGGAATATTTCGTACAATAAAAGTTGGATGCTGATTAGAATGAGACATTTAATCGTGTTTTGGGATCCGGACACAGAAAATGTACTTGTGGAATTGTCCCAAGAGAAGGGAAACAATCCGGTCCGGTGACCAATGTTTGCGTAGTACCCAATGCAAGAAAAACTATTTTCCCCATTTAAACATTCTAAAATTCTGCTTCTGATGACATTTACGTGACTTTTCAATTTTGTCAACAATGAAATTAACATCGCAGTAAGAAAATGTTTCAGGATTCGTATTTTACGAAGAAACGCCATTTTGAACCTGTGCATGGTCGTGTGTCTTGACGCCTTTTGTCTTTCTCTTTCTGGATGAGGGTTATATTTATGTTTGTTTTTTTATCTCGAACTCAGAGTTATCGTTCAATAAGCTTCAAGCTGGAATCGTCTGCAACATTAAACTATTAAAATGGCAATTGTTAGGCTATCGCGGAACTAGATCTGTATCATATAAGTACATAGTGCATGTAATGATACTTTTGAAAAGTAGCGAGAATTGAAATAATAAAGCTTATTTGGTGATGTATAAGCAGGGCCTGCTCTAAAATTTGCGGGGCCCTGCGCGAAAGTTTAACGAAAGCATAATAAACTTATTATGTATCGCCAGGTACATTATCATTTCGTTATAGCTGTTAGTGTGTGTCCGCGCGCTAACTTTCGAACGTATCAACTTTTTGAAATTCTGTTTTCGGAATTCGAAAGAGGAGGCAAAAAGTAAATTTGTCAGTGTTTTTGAAACAAATCGGCGACACCCCCATTGAGTTCTGGCCACGCCCTACAAAACCGGTAGTTTAGTAAGAAACATTTAAAAAATCCTACTATATACATGCGATACATAAGGACACCCGATTGGTTCGGTTTATTACATATAACACATGTATAAGCATTTCTTAAATAATTTATTAATGATTATTGTTAATTATTAATTCATTAGGAGTGATATAATTCTGGTGGTTGGTAATGCAAGGCGCTTTTGACTGAGGCAAAATGCAAAGAATTTTACAGGGCCGGGTAGGGTTTTGTGTATCCGGTGCAACTCATTTTCTATAGCCCCTTACAAATTACATACTGATAAGTATATATTATCATACTTATTTATAACTATAAATACTTAATTGCATTGGAATCAGTTTTTGTACTCCCTAATAAGCACATTTCAGTAAATGTCCATTTACTTTTGCGTAGAAAACATCGATTTCATTTTTCAGTGTTGACATTATTGTACCTAAGAAGATAATAGTACGAAAATTGTTTCCATTTACATTTTGGGAGACACTCAGATATGCAGATTTTAATCTGATCAATTTGAGAGAGAAAATGTTTTTCTTCCGCTCATAAATACATTTAATACATGAGAAATTGAGTAAAGAGACTCTAAAAGAATTTAAGATACCTACCAATAATCGTGCGTAATTTTTTGTATTTATCTTCCAAATTAACAGACCAATCGTACATTACATTGCAAAACAGAGTCAAAAAAATGCACATGAGGAATTATTTTGCCCATGGGGAATTGAGGTTTAAATTACAAAATTTTAATTTCGTCAACATCGCATAAAAATTCTAAATTCAATTCTAAATAGTATATCAATATATATATATAAGTTAAATCAAATCATAGTCATAATAAATATAGGTATTGAGCAATTTAACTAGAGTCATCGGAATCGGATAAAAAAATGTTTCCTACTGCAGATTCAGAATACTCCACTTCCATTAACTCGTCATCAGACGGCAGCAGGATGTCTTTTTCTTCAACATTGCCTTTACCTTTAGACATACGTCAGCACTTGCGGCATCATTTCTTTAATACACTGGTCCATACTATTTCATACTAATCGGCATGGGACACTATATTGGCCATGGGGAATTGAGGTTTGAAGTACAGATTTCTTTACTAAAACATGCAATAATCCCCCAATGGGGAACTAACTCGTAGTGGGAAACTATTTCGTAAATTACGGTACTTAGTTTGTCATTATCAGCAAAGATATTAATGCATTGAGAAGTCTTTCGTAGAAATCGAATATTCGTTCATACTTGACAGCCCTTATTGGCCCCACTGTGATTCCATACCCTTGGAGAGCCTTCAGCTGCTTCCGAGTTTGGTTGCTCCTTGATAGTTTTGATTTCATGTGTATCAACAATTCATTCGATAACTGCCAAGGAGTTGCAAATCCCATTAACATTACTGTTATAATAATCAAGCCTTCCAAAGCTGTACCTATTAGCATGCAAAATATGTCCACAGGGACAATTTTGTATAGCCGAATGGAGCAGAAACTACAGATTAGCATTGATGAGGACCATAGGATGATCAATATCGGTAGAAATTGTGGCATGAAGCTTTCGTTGAAGATTTTGTTCAGAATCCACAATTTTCTGTAGCCCACAATTTGATTATTTAGGTTCCTTCCCTTGAATCTGCAATATAATCATCAATAGTGTAGCCACAATGTTTTGAAAGCATGAATAGTTGCAAAATATATGCGAAAAGATCAACCGCTCATGGTAAAGTGAATAAAACATTTCGTCAATGGGTGTCCCTATCGCCAATGGACATTATGCGAAGCCTAAAACCCTAACTGAACCGGTTTTGTTGATAAAAATAGCTTAAATGATATAAGAGACATTTATTAATAAATGCCCCCAAAATCTCACAGTGCCCGATGTATGGGGTAAGCTGAGATTCATATTTGTCTTCCTCACGTCAACAGCTTCCCAATGATACCCCACTTGGCGTATGTTTCAATTCAAATATAAGCGGTGTTGGGTATCCTCCGCAGATTAAAATAGCTCAAGGCCTAAGGGAAACCTCCGAAGGAGACAAAGCCTTGTAAGTATATACTTATTTCGATTGTCTTAAATTGTGTGCCTTAAAAATATTAATGGCATACCTGATGTAGTGTAGAAAATTGTAATTTCTTTGAATGTAGAGCAATATCCAGGTATATAGATTTATCAAAATATAAATTACACACGTCGTTCCAATTTGAATCAGCAGTAGAAAGTATTTTATCAATCCATTATCATAATATGCAGTCACGTGAAAAGACAATTGATGTCTCCCTTCAGTTACACTCATTATTATGAGTATAACGCAACTGCCAGCACTCATAGCAGGAACGAGGAATATCGATATCAGTGTTTCCAATTTGCTCCACTTTTGGCTTTCAACGGTGCCTAGAGGAAAAATAAATATTAATGTTATGTACAATTTACAGCCCAAATCAAAAGTTATTTTGGTGCTCACAACATACAAAACTTACATAAGATGTACGAAAAACGCATTGAATAATTACCTTCGCCAATTGCAATGTTTGATCTCAAACAATTCAGCATTGTTGTCAGTACTTCCATTTTCAGTTTAACAGTAATTACGGAAATGATACCTGCAATATAGACTATGACCCACAAGAAAATGAAGACGGTTCCCTTACCGATATGATCACTATTTACTATTTCTCCATGTAGTTGGAATATTTCGTACAATAAAAGTAGAAAGTAAATTGGAATGAGACATTTAATCGTTTTTTGGGATCTGGACGCTGAAAATATATTTGTGGAATTGTCCCAAGATAAGGGAAGCAATCCGGACCTGTGACCAATGTTTGCGTAGTACCCAATCCATGAAAAATTACTTTCTCCATTTAAACATTCTAAAATTCTGCTTCTGATAAAATTTACGTGACTTTTCAATTTTGTCAACAATGAAATTAACATCGCAGTAAGAAAATGTTTCAGGATTCGTATTTTACGAAGAAACGCCATTTTGAACCTGTGCATGGTCGTGTGTCTTGACTCCTTTTGTCTTCCTCGTTCTGGATGAGAGTTAGGAAGTTTAAGTTTGTTTGTCTTCTACTACAACTCAAGGTTATCGATTAATAAGCTTCTAGCTGGAATCATCTGCAACATTAAATTATTAAAATGGCAATTGTTAGGCTATCGCTGAACTAGATCTGTTTCCTATAAGTACAGAGTGCATGTAATAATACTTTTGAAAAGTAGCTAGAATTGAAATGAGTATAGACTGTACCAAAGCAAGGATTCCAATGCGCAACGGGAAATATTGAAGTTACAAATATCCGAATAATTCGTTTCGCGGTTCAATTTTGGTGCTTAAAAAGAATAGGAAGTGTTGCAATTTTATTTAAAAATACCACTGCTTATAATATTTCTACTGCTAATTTAGTGTTTTCGTATGAAGTCAAGCATCTCCTTCAATTATAATCGTATTTCAAAATTTTGGGGGTCGAAACAGCAAAGAAATAAAAAGTTACTAGGTAGGCAAGGCAAAAGTTTAGCACCAAATAGGTAAATCGCTCATTTTTGGCTACTGGGGTAATATGGAGCCAAGGAGTTTCAAGGATTAGTTGCTACTGTCTATAGTATGGGACGTATTTGCTCACCAATTCTTTCCCACTTTTTAGTTGAATAAAACATTGCAAAACTGTGTGTAATAAAGTAGCGAAAGTGAGTTTTTGGCCAAATCTCACAGTGCCCTAATGAGTTGGGGCATTGCCTTTACGATGGGATAACAACAAATTGATGTTTTGTATCTCAAAACCAGTAAAAATAGCAAAAGTGTTATATTGCTTTTCTGGCATTCTCCTTCTGCGTTCAATATTTCAATTTAAATCCAAACTAAATTCAGAAAAATCGGAATAGACTTAGTGATTCTATTCTTTGGTACTGCTTTGTATACAGTGCTTGCTACTACTCTTGCAAGTGTCCAAACTCGAGCAAAGGAGATGGTGAACACGTTGAACTGTCTCTACAACTGCCACAATGACACAGTTGACAGTAAGTTCAAATCCTCGAAAGTCATTTTTATTAGTAAAAGTGAAATTATAAAGATCTGCCCCTGGGTACTCACAGGTGCAAGATTTCGTGTATAGTTACACCTAAACCATTTCTATGTGTTTTATGTAACAAATTAATGTATTTGTTTTAAAGGACGAATTCTTCAACCTTGCCAAGAAGGAAGGAATATTGGAGGATTGAATTCTTAATTTCAAAATACCTTTTCCCGGTGTATTGTGGATCTGCGGTTTGCGTCCTTTTGCTGCTGAACGTACAGAGAGATCTGGATCTATTCATGGATTTCTTTTTCGGGTCTAAGAAAGTGAACAACATTCCGGGAAGAGTTTGTCTATTTTTATCCCGAAGTGGATTTGATTGCATTACCGCATGTCCATCGATTTTCACTGTCGTCTACATAATACTCTACAATGCTAGGATTTATAATCTGATTCATCAAAAAAAGTATGGTCCAAAAATAATTAGTGTTTTTCACCTGCACAATTGAGTATATTATTTCTTTTTGACTTTGTAGGTTGGAGTTACAAGGAGGAAAGTTAGAGGAGCAAATTGCGTCCTACACCAGATTGAGGATATTGAATATTCTCTTCAACAAAAGCATCTCTGCCTTTTGTTTGCCATCATTTATGTATGGTTTCTCATCTGTGATTATTATCTCAAGTTTTGGCTGCATTAGTCTACGCAACAAAGTCACTACCGGGGCTTGCGCACTGTTTGGAATTTTCTTTACTACTTGCTTTAGTGCACTGGCCGTATTCCTGGTTGGATTTGCCATCTGCTGGAAAAATTCAAATAATATCATTACCAAAATGAAGTCAAGGCTCTCAGAGAGCAATCCTTTGGATCGAAGGAGGCTAAAATCCCTCAGGGGGTATGGGATAGCCATTGGCCCAATCAGAGCAGTGAAATACACGAGGATATTCGACTTCTATCAAGGGATGCTCTCATTGTTGGTCACAATACTTGTAACCACTAATTCTAAATAATTATATCTATATATTTATATATTCAGTACAAACAAAACCACTGTTCTTCCACAATTAATGTAGAGTTATATTTCAATTAATTAAAAGGCTAAATTTATATTAGCTACATATAATAAGCAAAATAACGAAGTAATAGTAAAGATTCGTATTTTATCAAGAATCGCCATGTGTGTTGCGTGGTTTACGTTCTTTTCCTTTCTGCGTGAGTTAGTTTAATTAATTCTACCTGGAACTTGAAACCGTCTGACATAATATATTGAAATGGAGGTGTAGTTGATGTAGTGGAAATGGAGATATGTAAAGATAGTTGATAATAGGTTTCGCATTACCTTTGCGTTTCCTATTAAAAGGAATTACTTATGTGCATTACTGTTAATTTATTAAACGCAATTGCTATAAAATATCACCAGATAAATATTTCGTTCGTTCGTTCTACTCGGTTTGTGAAAACAGACAAAATTAGAGGGTTTAACTGTTTACATTATGTCTCTGCGAGTGTATCCTACTACAATGACACGGGCTTGTATCTTTAAAGGTATAATTAGTAACAATTCCCCTAAATTATGTGAAATTATTTCTAAAGGGTTTATCTAGCAACCTTGTTGCAAACATTCATTAAAAATACTTGTCTATACGCAAGTGTAACTTCAGTAGAGATAATATATCTACTTAAAATATTTACATAACTGAAACTGCCACTGTGGACTGTTAGATTTGATTGCTTTACGATTATGCTTGTCCTTTTGGGATAAAATAAATACCAAGGAGAGTAAACGTTACTACACCACGATGCCATAACAATGTTTCTCTTCTTGATAAGTACCTAATTGTAAATCTACTTCTGTCTAAAACCCTAGTTAAGTTAGTGTAACAGTGGAATTGTATCCACTGTAAACTTTTTCATTATTAATGTAATAATTTGACTTATCAATATAAATGGATTACTTATGATTTAAACTGTTTTATGAAATGATGTCTAGCTTAGGGAGACCAGTAGGAAACTTGTATTCAATTGCTATGTGAGACATGAATAAATCACTTATTTATTTATTTATTTAACGATAATTGACAATTTCCCCATGCTGGGGTAGTTCCATTGTCAATGAGTATAGGTTTTTATAAT
>JAQFYC010005920.1:0-13245 GCA_034694165.1 Tomocerus mixtus | reverse complement strand
AGCTAAATTAAAAATGCATGAAGAAACCCACAAAGAGAAGACAAAACATTTTCCTTGCAAAATTTGTGGAAAACTGTTTCAAACCAGGTCGAGTGTTTTGCTTCATATGAAAACTCATTCTTCGAACAAGCAAGACTGCAAAGAATGTGATTTGACATTTTGCAACATACTCGAACTTCGGTGTCATGAGAGATCAACTCATTTTATAGATACGCAAAAACGACCACCAAAAACAAAAACAACAAAATCCGAAGTCTACAAATGTGATCAATGTGAGAAGACATTTAATGCAAAATACAAACTAAAATCTCATTTAGTGTCTCATTCCGATGCGAGACCATTCCCCTGTTCTGTATGCGACATGGCATTCAAAATGAAAAGCCAATTGAATAGCCATTTAGCAGTACACACCAATCGCAATCAGCGCGAATTATGCCACATTTGCGGAAAAGACTATGTAAGTAAGGTGCTATTAAAACAGCACCAGAAAAGGCATGGTGAACCTGCGTTTCCGTGTAACCTCTGTGACAGAAAGTATTATCAACCTTATCACCTTAACTATCATATAAAATGTGTTCATTCAAAAGAGTTTTTTTGCGACTTATGTAAAAAGTCCTTCAGTGGTAAGAGGTCTCTAAAACATCATTTATGGACTCATACGGGAGAAAAACAATTTTCTTGCGAAACGTGCGAAGAAGCTTTCACTACCCCACAATGTTTGGCTCGTCACAAGAAAAGACGCCATTCAGATTCATTCAGAAGACTGAACTGCAATTCTTGCCAGAAATCTTTTTCCACTGAAGAATCGCTAAAATCCCACATAATAACTTCTCACGGGGAAAAGAATTTTCAATGCGAATTTTGCTCTTACCGATGCGCAAGACCGGATTATTTAAGAACTCACATTCGGACGCAGCACACTAATGAAAAGAATTTTGTGTGTGACTCGTGTGGGGAGGCATTTTCCCGAATTATTTTCCTAAAAGAACACATAAAATGTGTCCATGCGAAAGCTTAAGCCATGGAAAATGGTTGTTTTGATACTGGAAGTGAATGTGAATGATTGTTAATGTCCAGATTATGCAATATATCCAGTTTGATTATTTGTTGACATAATAAAAGAACAAAATGTTAATCTCTAACTATCGTCAGTCTGAATAATGTCTGTTTTAAATAGCGATTAAAAATATAAATGGCTATACCTATATTTATGTTATTAAAAGCGTCAACTTAGCATCACAGCACAACGTACTTTACTTTTTAATATCAAGAAAACAAAAACCGATAGCCTAAAATTATAATTTTATCTCGTTTCTCATTATTTCATCTTTGACATTTGTGTACGATCCTTCAAATATGATTTAGAGATTGCTTAAAAAATCAGTTTTTATTTGGTATAGTAAGTAGGTTGCATGGCTGTAAACATTAAATACAACGTGACCGTATTACGTTATTGACGTCCTAGCTAACGATATGTACTTGCTAACAGTATTATCAATTAAATCCAATATTAGTACTCATATGCATGCATGCGGTATGCAAAACTGGTGACCTAATATATATTTAGGCACGTATAATTTTACTACTCTATATTATGGAATATTGTATAGTGTACACTTTTTGAATTAGCAAACTAAACGCGTACAATATATTAGTATAACGTTATGTAATGTAAAAATATTCTAAAGTTTATACAAAGGTTGGTTAAAAGGTAAAGTTCATTTAAATATTATTCGTTTATTCATTTATACATGACTTTGTGTATGTAATTATAATTGTCTTAAAGCATGTAAACTATTTTTGTTAGATATTTACTTGCGAGATTCAATAGAAAGTAGATCAACAAATCTTACGTAAAGAATATACAATATATACAAAAACAAACAAAAAATATGTTACTAGACTACACACATAATAAAGTAATTTATTTGCTAATAGATATATATTTGGTAAGAAGTAATATAAAAATATGTAACGTTAATCTTCAACTAACAACTAGAGCAATTCTAGAGCGACGTGAGTATGTTGACTATTAATTCCTACCGTTGGCTATCCACTACTCCAGAAAAAAGGTCACCAATTGTTTGAGGGAGTCCGGAAGTACGTGTTGCTGCAGGTAATGAAGTATGTCATCCGTTTTTTTGATTGCAGCGAAAGACAATCCTAGCAAAGTGGGGGGTTGGCGAAATGAACGTTCAAATGCGCTTCTAGCAATTTGATTTTCTTCAGAACAGAGTCCACAATACGAATAATTCTCCACACTTCTCCACTCACGAATAAGATTTTTGCGAGCTCCGGTGAACAGAAGGTATTTTAGGATTAGATCGTCCCCTTTCCGATATTTGTAGTCTTTGAAATGGATATTATTGAGGGAGGATGGCGAATATCTTCGTAATAGTTGGCGAATAAATGACACCCTTACAAAATCATCTGATTTGTACGTTTTGAAAGACATTCGTGGAATTTGCTTCAAGGCATGAGTTATTAAGGCATCTTTCCCCATATACATTTCCAAAAGGCGTTCGTCAGATGTGTGCTTCAGCAAAAATTTAAATAGACTTCCATAAAGAGTACTTCGTTTGCTACCAGCCAAAGAATGCTTAATCAATTGCTCAATTACATGGGGATAACAAGAAGGTCTGTTGATGTCGTATCCTCTGGCGATATAATTTTCAGCCAATTTTTGCAAATCAGCTGCATTAAAATCGAAAGGGGTAGATCTATCGATGTGTTCGTAGAATATATACTCCAGCATCGGTTGTTTATAATCATATTTAACAAACAGGAACAACTGCAATTGCTTGTGAACGACGGCAATCTCAAAAATCCAATTGGCCAGAGACAGCGAGTTGAAGTTATTTATTACTATACTATTGAAAATTTCAGTACTTCGTATAATTGCACCAGAATTGACAAGCAGTTGAAATATTTCGGCATTTCTTTTGCCACTTTCCGGATTTTCAGGATATAACATTCCTAGGATGGAAATTGTCAACGGAGTGACAGAATAGTACTTCTTGGGAGCTTTCGTTGGCCAAACTACTTCAGGGACAAACGGCCACTTGTTAGGCGAAGGTAGGCTTTCTACACGAGAGTTTATCATGTAATGCCCTCCTGAAAACGATAAACCAATTACATTTTTAGCAGATCCGTTTTAGGAAACTAAACAAGCAAAACTAAATGTTCACATTTAATGTGTGCACCTATTGAATTTACTGAAATACAGACAAAACAAATACAATATATTTTTTATTGATATTCAAGTACCTTTTGTAATTAGTTGTTTTATAAATGAACTTGGATAAGAGCTATGAATAGCCATATGTAGAGCAGAATGTCCTTGATGTGTTTGTAAGTCCACCCTTGCTCCATTGTCAACGAGAATCTTCGCCCAAAGAGTAGCAGGGCTCGTCTCGTGCTCAAACTTCTTGCTCAATGCAAAATGCAGGGCAGTTTGTCCACGATTGTTTTCTCTATCGATGAGCTGTTCCCCTCTTAGAGATTTTATTAGTCCAACAAATTTGCTAATTTCAAATACGGTTTCGAATATGCTACTAATGGCAGCGTAGTGCAACAAACTATTTCCATATTCATCTGCTGAAATTAAACTGCAACCTCCATTTACCAATGTAGAGAGGAGGTAGGCCAAATCCTGGTAGAGTAATCGCGTTGGCGGCTCTTGAAAAACTTCCGGAATGTGGGAATAAGGAGACAATAGAGGAAGAGTAATTTGTCTGTAAATTTTCTCCCCTGCTATGTAGGACGGAAGTCTCTCGTAAAAGATACATCGCAAATCCACACTTCTTACTTCTTGTAGTTCTTCCTCCCGGATGGATTTGAGTACTCCTTTGATGATTTTAATATTTCCCGTTGCAAATGCGATTTGCAGTTCCTTAAAGCCAACCTTTTCGTGCGCAGCAAAAAATTGAAATAAAAATTCTGCAAGTTTCCGTTTCTTCCTCGTTACAGCTATTTGTATGGGATGTTGAGGCAGGTTCCCTAACGTGGAAGTGAATCTGTCAAAGTGTTGTGGGAACATCATTGGAATTTCTTGCTGAATATCCAGCCCATATTTGTGGAGTATGGCAAACTTGTTCTTCACATCCTCGTCACTGTCTCGTCTAACCAGAGCACAATCCATCACCAAAGAATACATGCACTGATTGTAGTCTGTCACCGCGTGGATATCTGCTCCTAATTTAATCAATTCTTCGCAAAATTCACTCCCAAAGAAGCGAAACGCTAAGTGAAGAATTGTATGGCCTTTGTACAAGACTGAGGGTTCCACTATTGCCTGAACGGAGGTACAGACATGATTTATTCCAAACCCTATATTTATCCCACATTTAACCATTGACAGGAGTTTCTCTTTAGGTAGATTGTACTTGCCACTGCTGGCGAACACCGCCAGTATATAATGAACAATGGGCATGTCCAAATTTGGAATATTCTTGTCCAGTTCAATTATTTGGCAGATTGTATTGAAGCACTTATACCTTATGGCAGCTTTTAAAGTAGTATCGTTTTGAAACTGAGAACCGGTTGCATTCTGGTCCCGACTATTTGCCCCATTGCGCAACAAGAATTCAAACATGTCTCCAGCTGGACAACTAAAAAAGGATTCGTAGAGGAGCGAGTTTCCATTGTCACAAAATATACTGATGTTTGCATCGCTCATTATCAGTGCTTTTGCATAATTCACATTTCCAGTCTGCAATGCGACGGCCAGTGGATGCTTTTCGGATACAGAAATCCTGTTAACAGAGCATTTTAGTTGCACGCAAAAATTAATCAGAGCTAAAGCTTCTTCCAAAGTATCTTCTGTCCTCATTTTTGCCAAATATGAAATGGGTCGCAATCCGTCCCTGCCTGTAAAATCATACATGGCATCTGTGTGCTTTGATAGAATGTTGATTATATTTAGCATTGGGAATTGGTAGTGTTCTCCGCAATACTTTATTACGTTCTTCATATTAAATTTTATTGATCTTCGGTAGTAGAAAAGTAGATTAAGGGATGTAATGCTTCCAGTCGAAATACAAGCCTTGACGCAGCTTTCAAGATCGTAGAACGTGTCATTCTGAAAATAGATCAATAAATAGAAGATAATCATTGATTTATGTGTAGAAATGGCTAAAGATTAAACAAATTATTTCATTTTTGAAAAACATTACAAGATCCCAATCACAAAGAATGAGGTTCTAAAAATAACTGTATAATTACGAAAAGTATTCACCATGTAGGCGCACAAAAGTAGCGCTTTAACACATTCTATTTTCTCTTCATTGATAGCATACAGCAAAGGAGTAGTTGCGCTCTCGCTAGTCCCCTCGGGGTAAATTGCTATATTGATATCTTTGTGATGGAATTTCTTCAGTATTGCTTTCGATAAATTATTGTCAATCAGTTGTACGGTGTCAAAATCCGCGGAGGCACTGTCAGTGCCAGCTGTAACGAAAAGTAAACAAAGATGTCAAATAACACACATACCAATAGAAATATGCGACAATTATATGACTTTTCACACTAAACACTAGATCCTTCACTCTCATCCTTCACTCATCTTAGAATTGATAATTACTATATGTGAACTTCCCAATTATTCTGATCCAAATAATTATGCCATCCGTAATTTCAAATACAACATCCCGACCAATACCCGACTTCAAAACCTTGACCTGTCCCATTCCAATCTCACTTTCAATTTTTAAAGAGTGAGCCTAATTCGCTTAGCAATCTAATTTTGGAAATTATTGCCTCAATCAGTATTCAGTAGTACTTTAATATCATTCGAATCCCAGAATTTTCGAGTTGTAGGGTCTACCGGTCTACGGATTTCTTCCTTCACTGGCCAAAAATCATGAAGACGAATAATCAATAATTGATAATTTGCCTAAAATACTGTTTTTGCCAAATGGCCCTCCAGACCAGAGACTGACGTTCCCCGCCATAGGCCTTCTGCAGGGCCATTTGGCAAAACCTCTATTGTCAATTTGTACACGGATCAACGGATGTGTCTATATATTAAGTTCTCGTAGACTACTATTGAATATAATTTAGGCATCCAGATACATGAATGAAAACGGTAAAAATGAAAAAAAAGACTTTACGTAGGATACTCTATGGGTTCTTAAAACTTTCATAGCCAATTATCAAAATTCCTCTCTCAATTTCTGGACAGTGAATCCTGGAATCGATAAAGTACTAAAACATCAAAATCAATTGAGCCGACTCGGACTGATTTTTAAAATGCAAAATGAGGAACTGTCTCATGTCTTACGCATGGGGGGTCATATGGCTGATGGCCGCGTTTTGTCACATTAAATTAGTTCCGTTCTTAATCAGACATTCAGACATTATCTTCCAATTCAAAATTTAACGTAAGTCATAAGTAAAGTATTTGACAATTGGTGTCCAAACCTTCAAATAAAGCTAACCTCTACTTCATCACAAAAATGTTAATTGATTGGTTATCCTTACCCCTTTTTGACATTTTCAATTTTGCGAATTTACTTTCATCAACTTTTATCTACTTCAGCGAACAATTTAATTACTTATCATTCGTCCATGTCGACTTCTTCCGGAACCAGGATTTGTTGTTGTTTTTACTTTACTTATTATTGTTGCTATTCTTGATTGCTAACTAAGTATTTCTCCAACTGGACATTCTATCTGTCATATCTGCCCATCTTGAAAACAATCGAAGACTATGATTAATGGTTTTGCGATGATGTTTTTTCTTACTGATCTTTCTATTGCCAGCCTGTCTTCAGATCAGATTTGCAACTTTGCACTTGCAGAACTTGTCACTTGTTCGTGTAGGTAGTTTCTTAGTTTCTTCCGTATTTATATCAGTACATATTTTTAGTTAGTATTATTAGTACATATCAAATTCGTATTCGTGAGCTAAAATGAATAATTCAAATTGTTCTCATGAGAAACATCTGATGTTCTTATTCCCGCGACTTGTTTGTTTCTCAAAAATGCTAAACCATAAGGATGTTGTATTTGACGGAGATGCTGTGGATGTAATAAAATGATTTACATATTACCATAATATTACAAATTGCTCAACTATTATTATTAATTATTAAGGAGCTTGTATCCTAACGGAAATGATGTATAATGTATCTGTCTGTCTGTCCGTCCGCCTGGTTGCGGTATATCCTAAAAACGGTTTGGGGTATCGATTTCATGTCTTCAGAGTCAGAATAGCGTATTGGGACACAATTGAAAAATGGGGTCAACCGGACCTCGGATTTATGACCCCGCCACCCATTTTTTGAAATTGCAACATAATGTATAACAAATGAGATATTGTTGGATAGCTGTTGACCTCAGGAGTCCAACCATGTAGCATTTTCATCAATCGCCCCTCCCTCTAAAAGTTATGACCACGTCCACAAAATTTTGCCATTGCGGCCGGCATGTAGCCAAATGAGGTATAGTTGGAAATATTTTGATATCTGCAATAAGAGCAATACAACCATGAATCTCAATGTACCCCAAACCCGGTGTAACGTGAGATTTTATGAGAATTCAACCACGATGATTACCACTATTATCACCATGATAAACAATGCAATTAATTTTATAATTAGATACCAGCTCCAAATTCAACATTTACCACGGTTTATTGTGTCGTGTAGTCGTGCTCCTGTCGGTGTATTCTAAAGAGTATTATTAAGTAGCTAAGCTACGTAAAAGTAATCGCGTAAGTCCGTGTCTATAAAAGTGACAGTGAGAAGTCATGTCATGAATCTCTTGAATACAATGCGAATTCGAATGGGACCAAAATCAGCCAATCGGATGCGTTAGAATAAATACACACATAAATGTTAGATGTTAAATAGATTGATAGAGCTGCCTGTATTACATCAAATTACATGTCGTCAAAAATAAAGTGAGTAGTGTTGCAAACAAACGGACAGACACTATACAGCATTCACATTAAGGAAAGGAGACAGGCTCCTTAATAAATTATGACATATAATATCCATGAGAAATTCAAAAAAATACTATTGGGTACATAAAACTTTCAATATTTTTTTGTCACCGCGAGTAAGTGCAAGTGCAACCGTTTGACCTCTATGTCATGTCATGTATGATACACCGGTAAAAATAAGAGAGATTTGATGAATCTGTAACAAATATTGTTGCTTTACCGAAATGATGATGAATATGAGACGACATAGCCACAACTGTGAAATAATATTCTACAAAGTACTACAAGTTAAAGAAGATAAAGATAAAAAATCATTGGCTATGATACTCCTACTCTACTCATGATGAGGATGAGGTGAGAAATATGTTCAGTTGAGCAAAATGATATCGTTTGTAACCTTGTAACCTTGTAACTTATATCACAGGAAAGGAAGGCAGTAGTAAGTAGTGCAAGTGCAAGTAATGTGTACCTAAAATCGTACATACTCGGAGATCGGAAGCAACCGAGAAGATCAAAACTGTTTCTATCATCTGAAAGATTCTATCCATTACTAGGTATATAATCGTATATATGCCCTATAAATGTATACTCGCTTTGCTTTACTATTTCCCAGTATTCAAAAAGGAAGACAGAAATAAATCATAATATTATTTCCACTACACATTCTTAGTCTCATTTTCTGACTCGTTGTTCTTACATCTTTGAACCAAATACTGTTACATCATAGTAATAGAGAAATATATTGAAGTTCTGAAATTAAAGGAATCTGCAACAGTTAATTAGTAGTCTGTTAAAGCAATTTTATTACGTTACATGTAAAATATCGGTAACTTCACCCCATTTACTAATATTACACGAGAAGAGAAAGAACTTTATACATACAGTTGCTCCCACCTGTGCCAAGTAGATACAATAACTTTAGGATTGCTTATGTGTGATAATTTTTTTTTTCTTTTATTGATCAATTTACAACTTAGGATAATTCATTCATTCATAGATATGTAGTTCATGTTTATGGGCAACTCATTTATTTTATGTCCAAATAAGTTTGAGATCTGAAGATAAGCTGGAATCGGTGAAATTCATTTTGTTGAAAATACAACTCGCAATATTGGAAAAAAGAAGGGAAAAATGGAACACGAAAGCAAGTAAATACTATTTGTACATAAATACGCTGCAATATATAAATATTCATGGAAATATCTGGTACAATTTTAAACAAATTTTTCTTTTGGCTAGCTCACCCAATACTGGAAGCTATTTAGAGTTAACTATTAAACAACATCGAATAATGACCACCTCCAGAGCTTAAAAATCTTAATATAAGACTGCTAACAACTGTTTCATACATAATTGTAAATGGAAGCATTAAAGCAATTGAAAATTCTCGGCACAACGGAAGTTGTCAAGTACTCCTTAAAAGGACGCTTACCTGGTATGATACTAACTTGTCGAGACACTTTGGTTGGATCAAATGTGGATCAAATTTGGTGCTATTCTCTAAAAAATACAAAAATTGTAAATCTGATAACAAGTAAGTAGCATCACACGTTGATGAACAAAATAATAGTTTTTCTATCTGTATACTTATAATTGCATATTTATCTTGTATGCTTTAAATAATTTTATGCAGTAGACTGTAGACCCATCCTGATATCCTGAACAAGAAAGCCCTGTTTGCTACTTTGTGATATTGCAATTGTACTTTCTTATAAAATGTACATATTATTGCAACATAATATTTTTATGTGTTTACAGTTAACATTGAGGATATAAAAGATGTCCGTGTTGGTGAACAGTCTAAAGATTTCGAGAAATTCAAATATATTGATGGTTTACAAAATATGCATTGCTTCACAATTTATTTTGGCAAGGAGTTTTGTCTCAACACATTATCTGTTGCAAGTAAAATATTTATATCTCTCACATTAACAATTTACATTAAAGAAATATAAAACTCTTTCATTTCGTAATTTTATCTTATTTTCCACCTCGCCAGAAAAGACATTTCTTTCTTTTTAGAGATAACATTCAAATCAAGTCTTTTGCATTTTATTCTTAGCTTGAAAATTGCATGCTTTTATAAGCAATAAGTACATTGACAGCGGATTGTATTTTTAACGTTTAGTGACATTAATCAGCTTTCTTTTTCAATTTTCTGGAATTAAAATTTTAATTAAAAGTGGATTTTCATGCTAAAGAGAATTAATCAGGAAAATTTTTCTGAGATCAGCAATAAATAGTACTTATAAAGTATTTTGATACTTTGATAGGTTTAAAGCATTTTGTTTAGGTATACTATTAGTTAAATGTTGTCAGTTACACAATAGCTTTTGTAAAAGATTATATTTAATACATTGTACAAATTGTACAGTAATCTGTACACACATACATTCTATAACTGCAGAACACGAGAAAGCTTTATGGTTAGCAATTCTGCCTGAGATAATTGTCGTATAATAAATACTAACAACTTGAAATAACAGTGAAATCAAAAGAAAAAGCTGCAAAATGGGTTGACCTTCTGCCAAAGGTCAGTTTCCGTATAGAAATTCCATACATTCGTAAATTTGATGCGTGGCTAGAGAGAGAATTTATTGCTGTTAACAACGATGGTGTGTAAGTAAATATTTACATCAATATTTGGCAATTAGACAAAAAATTTTATTAAAGCTTTACAACATAACGCGTTCTTCTTTCAACACAACACATTAATTGTATTTGTTAGGTTGACGCTGAGCAAACTTAAAGCTTTCCTAAAAATAATGGGAATATCTGGGAAGGAGTTTAATAGACTGCTAACTAGCTGCGGATTAGCTAATGAGACTGACAAAGTTACACTATTAGTTTTTGTATTGCTGATTAAAGAGTTGCAGTATGACGATAAGGTAAAAAAGTACCAACAAAAAGGAGATGATGCAAAACAGTACTGCTATGCATGCACATACATTGAGAACATATTCTTAGTACAAATGTGTTAATATTAGTCTAGTAGAAATAATATTTATTTCATTCCCATATTATCATTCTTATACAGATATTTAAATACTGTTGTGAGGGATACATTCGCAATGAAAAAATGTATGTTGAAAAATTCATAAACTTTTTGAGATGTGAACAACAGGAGAGCGATCTAGCCGCTTATGAAGACTTCTTCCTCAAATCTCAAAGAATAAATTCATCAATTGACGCCCATGAAGTAAGTTACGCATAAAGGCAATTAAAAAAGAGCAAAACCAATTCTTTCATTTCGCTGTAATCTTGATATTGCGACTACCTACCTGGTTAATCATTATAATTATTGGTTTACACTGAAAAAATATATACATTTTAACTTTTTATTAGTAATGTAAATTAATTTATAACTACGTGGATTATTAGGTTGTAGATTTTTTGTTTTCGAAAGACAATCAAATCCGGAACCCGAAAAGTTTTGTCGTTTACCAAGATATGACACGTCCATTGTCACACTATTGGATTGCTTCATCTCATAACACGTAAACTTAGAAATTGTTACATGATATAAATACTTATATAATACAGTGCATCCTGTCTGCAAAAAGATTTCTATCAGAGTCTCAGAGGCTTAAAATTAGTAAAAACATTCCGATGTAGCGATTTTTCCGTTTATGGAAATTTCTTATACATTTTTGCTATAAGCTGTCATGCATTATTATTACATGCAAAATTATAAACATACCAAACGTTCTAAAAATCTGTTGCATTCCATGCGGAAAAATCCCTTTAGTACATCAGAATCCTCTTTACAAACTGATTGTTAATACTGTATTGCATATGAAATTCACTTTGGTATCAAAAATACATTATTCAATTACATTATAGGTATTCATTTATGTATTATCACATCAAAAAGTACATATTTTCCTGTATCATATTTCATCCCAATAAAGGGTAATAATTGTGATCATGCAATTTACTGTTTTGTTGCAGATATCTTACAGGAGATCAATTGACATCGGAATCTTCCGTTGAGGCATACATTAGATGCCTTCGTTGGGGATGCCGATGCATAGAATTAGACTGTTGGAATGGGCCAAGAGGAATTCCAATAATTTACCATGGACGCACAATGACCTCAAGAATAGGTTTCCTAGAAGTTATCAATGCAATTAAGCATAATGCATTTGTGACATCTGAGTAAGCATTTTTCTTCCTTTCTGATACAAAAAAAAATAGTATATGACAATAACTTTTAGTTGTTACTAACAAGAGTCTCTCATTAATTCAGCAACATGGAATGGGAACAGGAACATTAAAGTACATTGTTTGTAACATTGACTTGTAGATATCCTGTAATTCTTAGCATCGAAAATCACTGCAATACCCAACAGCAAATTTGCATGGCTCTGAAGATGAAGGTAATTAATATGATTTTGAATGACTACAATATTCATTAAGTTGTGAGCCAATAAACATTAAGATGGCCTGAATAGCGAATTGGGTGATTTTATTGATAATTATTTTGATTACAAATTAGGAAATATTTGGAGAGATGTTAATCACAGAACCATGTAATCCAAATGAAAAACAATTACCTTCGCCAGAGGAACTTAAAAGAAAAATTCTTATTAAAGGGAGAGTTATCCCAGCCGACAGGGAGGCTGAATTGGATGAGATTGAAGAGTGCTCCATTACTATCAAGAGTGGCATTCTGAATGCCAAAGTCGGGGATGGGAATGAAACGTGGAGGAAGTACTTTTGCACATTGACAGACTCCAAACTAATATTTGATAAATCCGTAGATGCGATTCCAGACAAACCCAGTCCAGATAATCTGGAACGTCGTATTAGCAGAGTAATTAGCAAATTAATAAATGCCTACTCATTATTTAGTATTGAAATATAACGTTTACAATATAAAGGAATTTGGTTAAGCTAACAAATAGTTTGCTTTCGGTATCGACATTAAATGGGCAATCGGTTTTTTTGAAAATTGAAATATTTATTTTTTAGGTTGAGAGCAATGAACCGAATGGAGTAATAGGGAATTCTTCTGCTGTACGACACACAGAACAGTGGGTCCCCCAGCCAAATTTTCCAAACTTCTTTGCTGATGTTGAAAAACAGAAAAGCAGCAACCTTCCAGATTCTCAAATAGGGTTTGATTTGAACATTTCCCAAACCATTAAGAAAGATGTAAAGAATGAAAGCACTACTTTTCCTTATGAGTTGGTTATGAAAGCTGCTGACAGTTCCTTAGCTTTTTGTGCCGGTTTTTCTGATTATGACAATGCTGCTGAGTGGGAAAATGCAATTAATGAAATGACATTAATGACAAG
>JAQFYC010005919.1:0-13249 GCA_034694165.1 Tomocerus mixtus | reverse complement strand
TTCAACCCTCTGCTATGATAAATGGCCATTTTACAACCAGTTGAATTTTAAACTTTAAAGGACTGTAGTGTCGCCCTATTTCATAGTAAAAGGTTGAGGTGACACTTTTCTGATTCCCCGTTAACTGCTTAATCAAACTGGTAAATTCGATATTTATTGAAAATTTGTTTTATAAATGTTTTGACCCAAAAACTGAAATTACCGATTTTGCCGGTAACATATATATACACCTGATAGTTTAGTTGTTGTAACTCTCCTAATTGGGATTCCACATATATGGAATTCCCAACTATCACTGATCGACTTATCCTTGGGGACATCTGCAACTAAATATACACATTTTTTGTCATTCAATTTCATTTTACGTTGATTTAACCTCATGCCAATATCATTTAACATTGGTTGTCCTTTGGTTGTTTTAAATGCCATATACATTTTCATTTCCCCCGGCCCGGCATAACCTAAATGAAATAAATATAACTGATCATACCTCGCGTTGTCAGGTTTATACACAGTCATATACTACTGTGCAATCATACATTATCTCCATGAACATTGGCACGTTATGGCAACTAATGACTTTTGTAATGATTAGGGAATTGGAAAAGGGATTGCTGCCAATATATTATGGGGGATTTGGGAAGCAAAGAGCTTCCAAAAGTTTTACAGAAACCTGAGCACGCAGAGGTACGATCAGTTGAAAAGGCATATTTATTTCACTTAGGTTATGCCGGGCCGGGGGAAATGAAAATATATATGGCACTTTTTTAGCTTTTGGCTGGGCAGAAGAAAAGAGACGAATGGCTCGCCGGAGGCCGGCCTGAAAATTATTTTACATGCAGGGCCGGTAGGGAAGAATTCACTCCAATAAATAGCCTAAAAGGCCGAGCTGGGCCGGGCCGGAAATATCGGAGAGCATATCTGCTGCAATGTCAACTCATTGAATCCACATAGAAATAATAATATTTCTATCCTACTTCAATTCTATACCGACCGACTACTACTAGACTACTACTACCACTACCACCACCACCGCTAAAACTCTACTCACTACTAAGTATACCACACGACCACACTAGACTCTTCTAGCAAATAAAGTAGAAATAGCTAGTAAATTGACCACTATAATAACTATTATATGGCTATTATTATCTATCAGTGAAGTGTGGGGAAGAAATAACTAATTAGGAGTAATTAGATTCTGCAACTGTAACAACCAATCTACTATTCATTAAGAACTACAAACTGCTCCGATGACGTGCCATTATTAGTTCTCATCTGTTCGTGCGGGCGGGCAGCATCAACTGATCAACGCATCGCCGGATACAATTATTTCAATAACAATTAGCATATATATATATATCAGTGAACAGTCAACTGTTAATCTACAGTTAATTACTACTACTGTTAATTCCCTATTTAAATTAGATTAATTCTCTATTTCATATTTGGATTGATTGGGTATACTACGTAATGTGTGACACCGACACGACACCCGAAGAAAGCCGCCACCTGACGACGTGACCAGATTTGAAACAGAAGTGCAGGTGCTGGATATTGTCCTTGACAACCGGCCCACCGCACCGACACAAATCCGTCTTTATTCATTGAATACTGCTGACAGTGAGTCCCCTTGTAGTTATTCATCATTGGCCATATCTTATGTCTTAACATAACTTAGAAAATGATGCACAAATTCTAATTCTATTTATTAAATGAATTACTTGTAGAGCAGCAGAGAGTTAAATAAATAAAATAGAGGAGGACAGTCAAGTTCTTGCCGTCGGCACCGTCACGTCAGTGTCTGTCTGTCTTCTACCTACATCAAAGATAATTGTCAGAGTCCAGAGTGTGCAAAATAACAACAATTGCTTTTTACACTTTGTGAATGTGTATGCTGTAAAAAGTGTTAAATTTAATTTAATTGTCAGACAGTTCAGTTGCTGATTGGTAATCCACTTGGTTGTGTCCACTTCGTATTATTCAAATTTCTACAAAATGGGTCCATTTAAAAGTAAAAGTCTGACGTACTGCGGAATTATTTTGCTGTGTTGTTACAATATTAATGTAATCATTGCTGAGACTGGAGAAAAGGAGGAAACGCAACTGGATGATGATTTAGATGACACTGATCAGCCTCCACTGCAGGTAATGGTAAATACATTTGAAACATTTGTTCTACTATACTTTAATTAGTATTTAATAAAATAAAATTTATTTATTCAACAAAATGTTCCCATATCAGATCCCGTAAGATTTGCTAAAGGATTCACTTTTTTTAACTTTGTTGCAGAGTACTGGCAGTGACTTTGACATTGAGTACATCACGCCCACACCGTCTGGGCCAGTGTACTTTTCCGAGAATTTTGACGATTACGACGTAGCCAAGAAGAAATGGGTTATGTCAAGAGCCCAAAAGGAAGAGCAGGATAACGTCTTCAAGTACGACGGACGTTGGGAGTTCGAGCTTCCTCAACGGCAAATATTTCCTATGGACCGAGCCTTAGTTCTGCGCTCTAGTGCAAAGCATGCCGCTATATCTGCTAAACTGGACAAAAAATTCGACTTCAAAGACAAACCTTTATTTGTCCAGTATGAGGTCAACTTTCAGAATGGAATGGATTGTGGCGGGGCCTATATTAAGCTTCTTTCATATTCAAAGGAAATGAAGTTGGACAAATTTCAAGACAAGACCCCGTACACTATTATGTTTGGTCCAGACAAATGTGGGAGTGACGTCAAGGTCAGTTGCCATTACTAAATATGTACATTGAATTGCAGTACTTATACAGAATTCTAAACAGCTGAATTTAAATACAGTATTTAAGTATCTTTATAACTAACCTTTCGCTTCTAGTTGCACTTTATTTTCCGACACAAAAATCCAGTGAATGGATCTTTCGAAGAGAAGCATGCAAAGAAGCCGTCTAATCGCATCGAAGACATTTACACCGACAAGAAACCTCACGTCTATCGTCTTGTTGTGGTACGCTGACGCACTATATAAATAAATATATATATATATATATCTAAATAAATCTAATGAGGCAATCCTGTTTATGTAGAGAGTAGATAATAGTTTTGAAATCCACGTGGATGGGAGAGTTGTGAATAAGGGGAATTTGCTGCAAGATATGGAGCCCCCAGTGAATCCTCCAAAGGAAATTGAAGATCCCAACGACAAAAAGCCGGCGGATTGGGATGAACGAGAAAAGATTCCAGATTCAAATGCAGTGAAACCAGAGGATTGGGATGACAATGCTCCCCCTAAAATCCCTGATCCCAATGCTGCTAAACCTGATGGTTGGTTAGACAACGAACCAGTAAGTGCACTCCGCCAGTGGAGAGATTTTTACATCATTTAACAGGACCTTTTTCTTCAATAATTTAATTCATTTATTTTCCTTTGTAGGAGATGATTCCTGATTCGAATGCCAGAGTTCCTGATGATTGGGACGAGTCCATGGATGGCTCTTGGGAGGCACCCCTTTTGAGCAACCCGGCTTGTAAAGAAGCCACTGGCTGCGGCCCTTGGAGTGCCCCTATGATAGAGAACCCTCTTTTCAAAGGCAAATGGAAGCCCCCAATGATTTCCAACGCAAACTATAAGGGAAAGTGGACCCGCAGAAAAATCTTAAATCCGGACTACTTTGAGGATAAAGAGCCGTTTAAAATGACATCCATTGTAAGCATTTTCTTCAGATTAACATTATACAAAATATGTTCACTGAAATAGATTTGTAGTACAATGAATAATTCAGCTACTCCTTCTATTCACTGTCTATTCAATTAGTATTGACATACTTCCCGGTATGTAGCTGTATAAATTATCGAGGAGATGAGCTGATTTTGTATTTTTTGTTCTTTACGTTTATTTGTTGGGTTGGAGTTATAATGAGCTAATTTGATTTGTTTTTGAAGGGGGCGGTTGGTCTGGAGATTTGGACTATGACTGACATGGTTCTGTTCGACAATTTTATTATTACTGATGACGAGGATATCGTGAACGATTGGACAACCCAAACATACGAATTGAAGCGACGTGTCCTAGATCGAGACTCGGTACTCTCTTCTTTTCACTTTTTCTTTCTTAATTAGTATCATATCAGGTAAATGGCAATTCAACAGCAGATATTCTAAATACTCTAAATCCTAAGTCAAAGACTACCAAATCGAGTAATCGAGTATAGCCTGCTCGGTGGATTCTAATTGATAGTTAATGTAGACAACCCGTCGGGTCGGGATAACATTTCATGTTTGTTATCTTAACCGCAGAAGAGTTGGTATAGGCGATTTAAGTAGAGCTGCAAATTATTTATCTGCAGTTATCTATAAACTAAGAAACGGGTCATTTTTGTTAGTCATTCTTTTGTTTATTTAATGTGTAGTTCCGAATTACCGATTAGCAGGTGGTTACAGGTTGTGTGTGTTGTAAATGTATCACGAGGTAAACACAATTTCATTGGTTGTATGTCATTAACTAACGAAAGTGTATTTGATGTTTATTTAGGAAGGAGTAGTGAGTCGTATCGTGAATTATAGTAATGCTCATCCCTGGCTGTGGGCAATTTATATATTCGTCATTGGACTACCCCTTGTACTCTTTTTCACCTTTTGCTGTGGAAATAGCCAGGTAACATTCTCACTTACCTACACCAACAGTAATAGTGTTATGCAGAAATAGCTTATAAGCCCCTTTTGTTGTCTCCAGGATAAAAAGAACGAGGAGTCACGGAACAAGAAAACTGACGAGGTGACGGAAGATGACGTGGCGCTGTCGGCGGCAGCCAAGAATAGCGCCCCGTCCAACGACAAACAGAGTTCATTCATGCCCAGCAAAGTCAAAATAGCTACAAAGAAAGATCAGTTGGAGAAGACCGAGAACGAATCTGAAGAGGAGGAAGAGGAGGACGAGGACGAGCAGGAGTCCGCTAAAAAAGTTGACGATGAAGAGGAAGAGGAGGAAGAAGAGGAGGAGGAGGAGGAGGAGGATGGGGATCAAAACGAGGATGATGAGGAGGCTGTCCAATCTGCTACAGTACGTATCCATTTATTTGTGACCATTTAATAATAATTTACTTATGTTACTGCAGTTGTAACCCTACATACATAAAAGTTGTAATGTTCATAAAAGATTTCATTGGTGTACTTTACTATTGTAAGAAGAGATGAAGGTATGCATAAATATGGATAATAATTTGTTTTTGCAGCCGCCGTCTATAGTTAACCGACGAGCCCGGAGAGAGTAAGGAATTGGAGCAAGTCTCGCCCGTGTAAAGACAGCAGCCCTCCCACATTGATTCCTCATTATTCTTATTTCCGTGGATTTCTCTGTAGGATGTGCCCACACCAATATATACATACAGATCCTTCCCTTACTACATCAGAATCAAGGGCCACAGAATATTTACAGTCCACCCACACGACCTTTCATTGCCACTACTGTTTACTCTATTTATATAACTAATAAGTATATACGCTAGCTCTACAGCTATAGCACAGTTGCTAATAATTATAATAGTATCTACTAATATGTACTACAAATTGAGTAAACACTGGTAATGAATAATATTTATATAATTTATACCTCCCTCCCCACTTATTTATTTCCTTAGGGGCCTTATTTCCCTCGATCTATCTATGCATCTATTTGAAAAATGTTTCTGTCCAAGTTCCAAGCTCCTCCCGTCCCATCTGTGGCGGTATTCACTAATAGGAACCCAATAATTACCACTGCTCCTCCCCCTCCCCACCAACAACTTTCCTTTTGTAAGATTTTGTGCGTCATGTTGTGTGTGCTAGGCCACTAGCTAAAGGTAGTGTTTGTTGCCTATTTATTATTATTAGTATTTAGCCCTTCACCTATTACATACCAAAAAGTATACCTACCTATTACACTACTAACGACACAATTACATAGATACACTTAGGGGAAGTCACAGTACATAGTAATCATGAGTTTAATCTTGTCAGAGAATTATGTAGGTATCTACATGAAAGAGTAGTCAGCTAAGGAAGTGACTCCTCTCAACACTACTGGCTGTCAACTATACATCAGCCAAATCACTCAAAGGGACTGTTCTTATTCATTACATTATCTAAAAAATGATTGAGAGAGGACTATTTACATACATAGACATCATTGGGTTGGGTTGGCTTTTTGCTGGTATTGGGTGGGGTGGGAAACAAGCTTTTGGTGACGACAACAAGGAACTGACTCATTCAGTGATTTTTAGTTTGGAAAATTTCCCCCCTTCCCTTGTTTCCTATTTAAATGGTTTTTCCTACTAATTCACCCACACACTTATCTCTACAAATCTCTACAAGCAAATTAGGGCAAATCACAGGAAATTGTTAATGGATGTGTATTGATGGTACAATAGGTATTAATAATTGTTAGGCAGAAGACTGAGATCCGTGGACACGTCCATATCAGCTCGCACTTCTCTGTCACTTCTTTTTCAATTTCACATATTGCATTACTAGTACCTGTACATATAAACAGGATTTGAAAGCTAATTCCCCACAAAAAGTATGTATATTCAAGTTAAATTGTATATCATTTTCTTCAGAGTCATGTCATCTTCAGGGTAGCCTCAAGATAAGAGTCAAACAGTAAGAAAACCTGATTAAAATCAGGGCTACTTAGTGCACTGTGCTACTGTAATGTGGAGATTAGCTAAATAATTAAAGAAATTCCTAGTCAGGAAAGAAGAGATTCGGTCAGATAAATATTTATTAAACTACAATCTGCAGCTCTTGTTATTCTATTAGCCAGGAACTCTCTTTCATTAAAGGATCTTCTTTGTATCCATCTTTGTACGCCATTCAATACACGATAAAAAGTATCAAAATTGTCAAAATATCTTATTCACAAATGAATTGCTGTAGGTATGAATAATCTAGTCTGCCTCCCCTCGAGTGAGTATCTCGTTTAACTTGTTTTTTGTTGGCGTACATAATAATCTAATATTAATCTACATAATAATCCCACCATGGCAATGGGACAGCATCTCATTTCTATTTGAGACATCGGACAATGAGTTGGCCTCTCTCTCTGACATGGCGTGGGTGGAAGGTTTGATAGAGCTAGTCTGCTGACTGACGAATGAGCTGTTGGTTTGGGAGCTTTTGTTTACATTTTGTGGATTATTATAAACTTGTGACCCAGTAAATTGTTGTCACTGTCACCGCCATCCCTTCACAAATACAATATGCTCCCAATATGAATAACAGTAACAGTACCGACCATTTTACTCTATATAATGCAGCTTGCATACTAGGAATAGTAGAAGTCATCCAAAAACTATCAGGCACTTATGCCCCTACGTGTCAAGGCAATGATGTCTCTTTCTTACTGTCAAGTTAGGGAATTGTGGTGAATATGAATGGTCCCTCTTCCCCCTCCTCCACCCATCCCTCAATGTTGTCGTGCTGACTAGAATAATAATATTTATTATGTTTATTTGTATTTATACAAAGAGAATTGACGATCTACTTAGTAATAAGTGTGAGTGAACGGACGGAATGCTAATAATTTAGAGTTAAGATCCTTCCATTCCTTGCATAATATCTCCTTATTTTGTGATCCTAGATATTGACGTATCACAGAAAACGGAATTTGATATGTATTTTGCTTAAGGCAAGGAAGAAATGGTGGAAAGGGATTACAATTCCGAAAGTATGTAGATACCTAATATCATTATCTAGTAGCTAGCCATTTTAATTAATTTAGGTATTTAGGTATTAAGGTACCTACCTATCTGTAGAGAGCAGTAGAAAACCAAAAAATGTATGTAGGTAGAGCCTTCTACTCAATTGGCTCCAGACTTCAATTGTTTGTCGTAAGAATTGTTCAAGAAAAGCAACTGTTACAAATTCATTTACACTTACATCTTTGTTTAATGCCGTCAATTTTGAAATAAAAATATTTGAAATAATTTTTTAAGAGGAGAGGAAAATCACGTGCAGATGTTTAATCTTGATCTCATTGTCATTGTCCATATATGTATGCCGGCAAGGCCTATGTAATTTGCAATAATCTTTTCCTAAAGGTCAAAATAATGCATTATCTTTAACAGGGGAGGAGTTCCTGAGATAGCGGTCACGAAAAGTGCAATTGTAAACACTCGAATGTGAATGTAAATTGGATCTACAATTATGTTTTCGTACATAGTATTTAGTAGAACATAGTACTATTTTGGGATTTTCTTGGTATCCTGATCCTGACCCTAATCAACCTAGCTTAGACAGGCATGGAGCAATACATCTCAATTTCCAGCCTAATATAAATAATGTAACTGATGATAGTGGCAGCAGTCTAGGGTCTGTTCATCATGCCCATATAAATAGTTAGTTAGCTACTGTATCATGATTACGAAAGAATATCAGAGCTCCCTTTCATTTTCTACATTTGTATATTATTATATTCATTCTCCTCACCTTTCCTTGCACAGTATATTTAACTTTCCAATTATAATGTCCCTTATCTTTTCTTACATACATTATAATTAATAATATAATTATTTCACTGTCATTTTAATACGTATATATTCTTAAAATCAGTTCATTTTATTTCGTCCAAAGGATATATATAGCTATCGTTACATTAGTCATATCAAAGATTGAAAAATAATAATAATTGAAACCGAGGAGCGTTTACTAAAAATCAAAATTCGTCGTCCCCGCAAACTTCTAGGAAAACATCAAATGAGAGCCTGCTGCACTGCCCATCAGCGTTGAATACGTACTTATGGAATGTTCCATCTAAGCAAATAGCTGCCAAATCATGAAATACTTTTATTATAAACATCAAATCTTTAATTCCTTAAAATAGGGACAATATAAATAATAGAGGTGGAATGTGAAAAGACGTTTACATAAATAAAATAGTTGGACTACTATTAGTAATAAAAATAACTTACCCACGACAGAACTGTGTGTCGAGAAAGCGCATACACAGGCACATTCAGGCGGGACAGTGAAATTGGCCAAGGCCCACTGGGACTCCACGTATTGACCCAAGAACCCCATTTTTGAAAACCTTAATGAAATAAAATGTTCTTAAACCTAACTTCTTACATGCATACATTAGGTACAGATGTCCCGAACAGAATCCAGTCCAGAATAACCCATATACATAATCTTCATACAAATTAAACTACCTTTCATTAAAAATCATGGAGGGTTTGTTTACATTACAGGGACCAAAGTTAGATAGATATCCCAAGTATCTCCAACAGGTTTTTAACTTAAAAAATGTGGCTGTTCATCAGCATCATTTTTTTTTGTTTCTCTAACTCTGATTATGGATTATCAATTTGGGGCCCTACACAATTTAAACAGCTTGGGTCACTACAAGGTAAATTAAATACTTTAATGGCACTGCATGCTTATCCGAGCCTTTTGAAATATAAGTGGAAGTCGTTCTGGACCCAATGCAGTAACACAAAATCGATTTCGCAGATGTCGATTACTGGAACCTGATTCAGAAGGCAAACTTCATAACTGTAACTGAGAGG
Organism: Tomocerus mixtus; assembly: GCA_034694165.1. Classification (NCBI taxonomy): domain Eukaryota; kingdom Metazoa; phylum Arthropoda; class Collembola; order Entomobryomorpha; family Tomoceridae; genus Tomocerus; species Tomocerus mixtus. The sequence continues at coordinate 3,728 of JAQFYC010005919.1, read as the reverse complement.
CTTAAATATCTGTCACTGTCTGCTCTGTATAAAATCATATTGTTCTCAAAAATTAAGGCCCTAAATGCGCTCTATATATTTACACAAAGGGGAAGGTCCTCTAAACTGGAAAACAGTTTTGCAGCTACAGTTCACAGGTCAGAGTATCTAACAAAATCTGTAGTTTTCTATTCCAAGATGGTATGGAATATACTGACAATCTCTCTCCGGAATTTAAAATTAAGTGTTAATAAATTTAAGGATGGCTAGTCATTCCACATTGTCTCGTTGCGTGACAGTCAAGTAAAGGTATCCTCTGCCTTTAAATACATTTGATAAAGACACTAATATTGGCATAATAATATGTAGTTAAGTATAATATAATTGGATATGATATATGATTGATGAAAAAAGCCTAAAAAACTTAATGTAACTTAAATTAATATCAACGTTTTTATTTCTAATTACTTCTAATTACTTGTGGCTATATGATAGGATATACCCACTTTAAACATGGTCTTTATTGTTATAATTATTGAATTTCTAATTACTATGTTGTTAAGATAGTGTAATATTGGAGGTGTGTCCACTCTAAACTTTTTCCTTGTTGTAATTAACTGATTATTGTTCTTATTGATACCGAACTGTCTGATTTTGAAAGGGTGTCTAGCATTTGGAAACCAGTACCAAGCTTGTATTGAATTGTTATTGACACATGAATAAATCACATTCTATTCTATTCTATCTATCACCATACTGATTTATTTATTTATATTTATTTGCTGGAAATATGGACGAAAGACGTGTGCGGGATGTATTAATGAGATAATATAATAATGTGTTACGTAGAGCGTCGGTTGAGGTGTGGGTCCTTGAGGGCGAATATGTGTATTGTTCCCTTGTCGCTGGAGCAGCAGAGGAAATCGGAGTCGAGACTGAAGTTAATGCAGTAGACGGTTGCGGGGTCCGAGCCTCGTCGCAGTTCGTTCAATTGAATTCGTTTTTGGGCATCCCACACCCGGATGAGCGTCCCCTTGTCCGAGGCTGTGGCAATAAGGGAACCCGACTGGTTGATCGAGATACAAGCCAATTCTCCGCGGTGAGCGCTGATCGTCACTGGACTGTTGGACACCGTCGCTTCTGTGTTGCATAAATTCTAAAGAGACATTTGTTTCATTATTCCGTATTGGCCCAATACAGTATGGGAATGCATATGACGTCTGTAAGTAAGTAAGGACGGACGGACGTGTTCACTCTAACTTTCGAACGCGTCGACTTTTTTGAATTCTGTTTTCAGAATTCGAAAGAGGAGGTCTATAATTCCTTGGTATGTAAAATTGGACCAAATGGGCCACACCCCCATGGAACTTTGACTACAAAACAATAATAAGTGCGTGCAGAGGTGGGTACGCACCTCACCACGCCCGACAATACACCACCCCCAACAATACGTGCACAGGTGGGCACGCACCTCACCAGGCCCGACAATATGCCACCCCCGACAATACTTGCAGAGGTGGGCACACACCTCACCGCGTCCTACAAATAGCCCATAGAGCATGCAATCTACACTACACTGCACACAACACCGCGTACGACAATAGTTGCAGAGGTGGGCACACGCTTAGCCGCGTCCACTGCCTGTCAATACAGTTGGACACCCATTGCCATGGTTTATTCATTATTAAGCGGTACTATGACTATACATATAGGCTACCTATACGTCAAGGATAATAGAATATAGAGAAGGATCGGCATTCGGAGCATTTTTCAATATTCGCGCTATGACGTCATCTTGAATATCAAAATCAAGAAAAAATTTCCACCCCCTAGGCAACCCCCTAGCCACCCAATCTGGAGAGATAGGAATATCCTATGTAATTCGCGCTATGACGTCACGATCTCCACCCAATTTCAATTTTTGGAAATTTACTATGGGGATTACTGCCCGTTACCTATACGTTGTATGAAATACAAGATATATGATATATATGATATATATCTTGTATTTCATTCAATATAATTTATCCAATTAAAGAAATAAAGTAATTGAATGGTTTACGGACGACAAGTTGTAGTGATCCGATTTTATATCCAGGGAAGACGAGAAGGCTGTGGAGTCCAGGGGAGAGCTCACACAGCCCCATGGGGTTCCGTCTCGTGTCGATTGTGAACAGTTTCTCAGAGGTTGCGGGGAAGGCGAAGATGTGGATGCGGTCCCTGAGGACGGCGACTAGTCGATCTCGCCTGCACCGAATCGAGAGCACCGAGCTGTCAAAAGTGAATTCCATGACGGAGCGCTTCTTAGAGTCGTCGTAAATCAGAATCGAGTTATCTGCGTAGCGCGGACGACTTCCTCCACTCACAAGCGCAAATAAATTGGATCGGTACACCATTTCGCAAAAGCCCACACCCCCGATACTATGTTCATCTGTAAATGGTTTTCATATTATCATTATTATTATTATTATTATACATTATTACATTGTCTGTCTGCGTTAGCCTAGATACTGCTGAGATATGTATTTAAGATGTATTTCCTATATAGCAATTAAGGGGATACCCGGTCTCAGAGTCTCAGCTAATGATTATAAATACATACGTGTACGAATGACTAAATATACTTAAATAACAAAGCTAATAAAGTGCAATACAGACTACAAAAAGTATACCGTCTATGGTCTCCATATTCCCAATACTGGGACTTGGGACTTTCATTGTGAAAATTATTTGAATTGTGATTTCAAGGTTAATTAAGGAATATTCCGAAAATTGAAAATGCATTAACTGTCTTATAAAATTGCTAATCTATTGACGATGGACAACATAGAGCAAAATTAAATCCCAATACTATTTTGACTTATTCTAAATAAAATATTATTCTTACCATAATGCGCCTTTTCTACAAGTGGTTCAACAAAGTAAATGCGAAGTCCATTTTCCATACAACAAGTAAAACAACCTATAACAAAAAGATTATTATGTAATAAAACTTTAGTTTATTATTATATCTTTAACGAAATATTGAATTCGTTCATCATTTATCCTCATCCTCTGGCTTAAATATTGGCAAAATTGAAGGGCACATTATAATTCATAATTGCACAGACAACAGTCAACAGTGATATTAACTGATGCGTATTTAAAATGGAAATTAGTATTCAAACTATCTCAATTCGTTAATAATAAGGATTAGAGGATGAATTAAATAGTGTGTAAAGTGTAAAGTATTGACTTTTGGTTAATAATTGCAATTGAAACTTACTTTTGTCTTGGTTGAATCGAATATTTGTAATTTTCTTTGTTGAGATGGCCATGTTCTTATTCTTTTCTTCTTATTTTTTAAATCTTATTTTAGTTAAAAAATACCTGACATATGTGCGCGATAAGTTAAACAAATCATTTTCTACTTAATGAAATAATTTCCGTATTCAATAACTTTTATTTTAATCGATAAGGCCAGAGATAAATTAAAAATCAACAATTCTGGAACAAAGCAATCAAATCTTGTACTGTGCATAATAACACATTATAATCCTTGCCCGTGAAAACAGCTGATTCCTGTCTACTGTATTACATCTGTGTATATTTGTATCAATATCAATAAACATATCAAAACTGTGTGTAAAATAGTAGCGAAAGCAAACAGGTGCAAACTGTTACCAGTGAACGGGTGCAAACTGTTACCAGTGAACGGGTGCAAACTGTTACCAGTGAACGGGTGCAAACTGTTACCAGTGAACGGGTGC
>JAQFYC010005918.1:0-13250 GCA_034694165.1 Tomocerus mixtus | reverse complement strand
GTATTCAAACGTATTATAAATATATAACACCCCTAGGTAGTAGGCATGTTAGCGTTTGTATTATAAATCCATTTAGATTATACCAAACTAGATTAATTTTTCAAGCTGTTTCCAGTCTCAATAATGCCAATAATCACATTTTAAAAATCTGGATTAATCCAACATACTAAAGGTACAGTGAATACTGCCTATCATAATATCGCTTCATTTTGCTTCAGTTTTAACAAACTTTTAAAAATCCTTAATTCTACCTAATTGTTCTAATCATCAGGGATTAGGTTTAGGAATAAGGAAAACAGACAGGAATTACATTAAAAACGCTAACATAATTCATGAAACAGATTTTTGGCTTGTGAGACACAACATAGTAGAACAAAGGTTAAAATACTTTTAGTTAGAAAGCAAATAGTAGGTAGACAAACTTATTGTCAGTATGTTTGATTACAATGAACGAAATTCATTGCCATAATGAAAAATGTTGAAAAGAACTAGTTTTACAGATACTCATTCACAGAATGATTATTAGTTAAAGGTATAATGTTACTAAATATATGCATTTACGATCTTGCATTACATTGCAGTAATAGTGAAAGATGCAGCGAGTATTTTTGTTGTTCTTATCACATCTGAATGTATAACCTTTTGTACGCGACTATGTTCTTGACAAATGCATAAATATATCCAACACATGTCCAAAGTGTGCTCCAAAGCACACACGTTACGATTACATAAATGAATGGGTATTTAAAATATAAAGAATTATCTCTTACTTGCATTACTTAGCACTATAGCATAATAGATGCCATTAAAATGTAACCTTTAAGATTACGTGCGATATCATCAATGAAAATCAACATACCAATTTAAATTCTACTACTGAACTGTCCTGTCTTTCTGCTTGCAACATTATAGTTATTGTTATAACAGTAGCATTGTTCTTATTCTTGTAAAATCTATATATTAGGATCCTTTGGTATGTAGTATTATAATGTATGCCACGTAGTAGAAGATTGCCTTGCATGGTTATGTAATGAAATGTTAGTTTTGTATAAAAATGCAGGATATTGACAGAAAATGGCTACAACTATACAGAGAAAAAGCCTTGAACGATCAGGGAGCAAATGCCTAGAGATCAGTCCTAACTGAGTGGTTATGTTGTTGTGATCTTTATGATAATTTTCCGTTATTTGTTCATTACGTGGACTGTGAAGTGTTAGCTTTCTGTGCTAAAATAGTTTTAAAATTTTAAAAGTAAGATATTTTGATTCAGAGTGGAACATAAGCATTTTTGCACACATTTCGTTTAGATTGTTGCATAATATTTCCAATTTAAAGTTGATTTGTTTTCTTTTAGAATGATTGTGAAATATTTATCCCTCTTCCTCGTCTTGGGGCTCCTTTTCAATTTCTGCCCAGTGAATTCTCAGGATGATGATAACGAAATAGAAAATGCAGTTACTACCCCGAGACCAAGTATCTTCTCGACAATTCAAATGCTAGTTCAAGCAGCAAGACCTGTTGTCAGTGATTTAATTGCAAATTTTCGATTTCCAAAACCAAATTATGCCAAATGGGTCCGCGTAGCTCCAAGAATTTACTGCACAACAGCTAAATGCACAATTTATCAAGGAGACTTCTGGCTTAGGAAAAGTGGCTTGATCCCAGCAGAGGAACCTAGTACTACTACAGAAAAAGAATCAGACGCTTCGGAATCCGAAACAGAAAGTGTTGCACCTCCAGAGGAAAGTTAAAGTCCAAAATCAAACTAAGCAATGCAAAAGATCCACCTACACAGTAGTATATAAATGCTCAACAATTCAAGTGTGCCATGCAATACAAAAACATGTGCAGCATACATAGTTATTTTTATATCCTAAATACTTATTATGTGATTTCAGCATATTATACTTACGCTCACGGCAAGATGGCAATATATCAGTAGAGACACAATAATTAATGGACAGATGCAATAAATTGTTATCCTAGGTGTATCTGTATGTCTTAATTGTAATACTACTTAAGTTAATACCTACACAAACACCTACTTAATGGATGGTCATGAAAAATGTTGTCACAATCTTAATAAAATTATTTATTAAATATTTATTTTTTACACCAACTTACAATAACTGTTTACTTTTTACTGTCTCCAAAAGCAATTTATTTGCATATTATCCAGGATTGACCTAAATGAAGGAACTAAGTGATACATTGAAGTCAATTTTTGATCTGTGTTTTGGCATCCCATATCTATCTAGGCCTCTACGATAATTTAAATGTTCACTAGAGTAAAGAAAACAGAAAATAGTTCACACATAAAAAAGTTATGTATTTGTACATACAAATGTTATTCAAATGTTGAAATTGTTGTTCATGTATACAGAATAATATTTTATGCAAAAATCAAAATGTTGCATTTGCAAACCCCGATTTGTAAAATCGATATCTAATATTATTCGCATATATTTGATACACGTACAGATACGATCCAAAATTCATGTAAACTGTAAACATGTTCAAAATGCATGAAAATTATTATGCATAATATGTATCAATGCAAACCTACGTACATAAACATACATTGGAAACATACACACACGTATGAACTGAAAACAGAATATTATACAGAGTAAATCGCAAATTGGCACAACAAGTAGACTTACATATTATAAGAATCACATTCAGAGAACTCATTACCTAGGCTATCTAGTATCTGTTGTGAGGAATATTTGCAAGTTGCTTTAGAGAGCGGGAAGAGGATTCAGTCCACCCTTTATACACTGAAATATATTTTGCGTAGACAGTAGACATACAGACAACATACACTCCTATAAGCTCAAATAAAGATGTAAAGTCGACAGCCAGCTATTCAACCATACTTAGCTTAGGAAGGATGTGAAAGTACTACATAGCAGCACAGAATACAGAATAATAGATCTTATGTGAATGTGCTGTGTTAAGCTGTATATATAAGTATATTACAAAACTACCTACACATAAGTATATCTCGTTAGCTTGGTTGTCTGTACGTATCTAAAGCTAAAACCTATATGTATGTAATATGGTATGTATTTAGTATTTACCCTTTAGCAAGCACTTACTTCAGCTATAGCTCAAAGCAAACGCAAACGGCTGCTACGGCTATGTTGTGTACGTATTACGTATTACAAATGTGTTTGTAACATAGGATACATCCACACAAATAAAACAAACCTATTACCTATGCATTAATAAGTATTTGCCGATATCTACGTCTGTCTGCGACACTCGTTTATATGTATTTAGTGTATGCAGCCTTGTAATAGCATAGGAAGATAACTCTTGCTAAGGTATCCTATATGCGTTTTAGAAAATATGGAACTTTACCTTTACATTTCATTACCTGACCAGTTCTAAGCTGTATGTATGCTTGGTGTTTATTATGCATGGTCTGTGTAAGTTTGATTTGAATTTGAAAAGAGCTTATGTATGCTAACAGCTTCGTACAATACAATCCAGCTAGACAAACAGCAAACAGTATAGACAAAATTTTATGAAAATTTTTAGCATAAATACTTACTTTTTGCTACTTACTTTGTTTCGTAAGCACTTTTTTCGCATTTCTAAGTTTTGAATGGGATGCAAACAAAAAACCGGGTCGGATATGCACAGCTAAGATGTTTAGGCAAAATAATGAGTATAATTTATTAGCTATGTATTTACTATGCCCACTTAATGTCTTTGCAAACAAGAGATATAATTATATGTTATGTAATGCGCTAAAAACCTAAAGTACCTACTTGTTTACTTTACTTAACAAGTATGCTAAGATAACATTAGTTAACCAATCCAGGTATTTATTCCAGAAATAGACTCCTGCTCTTTACTCTTTACTTGAATGCTTAAAAACTCATCTGAAGCCATGCTATAGAATAGAGCTGGCTTAAAAATACAATACATACATAGGCTACAGCTATACGGCACAGACAAATACAAACTACAAACCTCCTTGAAAATTGAATAGCATTCAATACCGCCTACACATTACTACAGATATTACACATCCACATCTATCTTTCTACCTATCTATGTATGTAGCCAAAACCAAAAGAAGAGGAGCAAAGCAAACTAAACAGATTCAATTGTATTGTGATTCTGAATTCAGAACTGAACATTTTACTACACAGAAATCGTGCACCTTATTATTTATATTCTGTCGCGACACACATTACACGGGTCTTTATATACAAAAGTTCACTTTTACTAATTCTATATTCTATATAGAGGTATCTTTACAATTTATTTGTTTCTAGGTATGTGATGTACTGATAAATTAAGAGAATTAATGTAAATCTACAAATTATAAGTAAATTGTTGCATATTTCATGCTTATCGGTGTTAGGTTCCAGTTCCATAGCTCCTTGAGCTTAAATTAACTACCATACACATACATTACTATATTACACTTACAAATTACATACATTAATGTGCATAAAGTTTGAACTTGTGATTGATGTGAATTATTACATTTACAAGATTACAAATGTGATGTGTAAGTCCGCAAGTAAGTGGTAGAGTAAAAACACAACGATTACTGTATTGCAATTGTCATTGTAACAATTAAGACTAAAATTACTGTGTCTATTATTTAAGTAAGTGGAATTTTGACAATCAGTACGTATTAAAAGGTCCCTGTTATCTACGATCTAGAATCTACGCATACTTAACATATGCTTGCGGGATATCTATTTGTACATACACAGAGAATAGAATAAATAAATTCCATGACTTGACAAGTAGTAGTAAATGGTTAAAGATTTGTGATTGTGATATTATTGAACTGATTATAAAGAATTGTAACAAAAATAAACATCATCTGTTCTATTTTCGCAACTCAGAGAAGTCTGTAGAACAGAAACTATTTCTAGTGTCCATTTCAACAATAAGAGAAACTGGTAAGGGTAAGTCTAATTTCGTCTGTTTGACACTTTGATTTCTGCAGCAAATAAATGGTAATTTAACTCTGGAAATTAAAGATTTACATTATGAAGTAGCTAAATGCCATTATTGCCATTTTAGTGAGTGTTGTTTTTCGCATCAGCAATTTAGCAATTACACGTGTTTATGATATTAGGAGTTTGTTACGTAGACACGTAGAATAACTTTCTTTATGACATATGAATAGTAATTTGTAATTGTGAATTATTGTAATTGTAACCTATGCCTTTTTCGTATTGTTCGATAGATATTCATCTCCTGGTCTTGTCTGATCTCCAACCGTATTATCATCGTCACCGGCATATTTCGCTGTCGTCACGACAGTGTTGTAGGGTCAGGGGTCATCTTTGCCTCTACAACTGTATCTACAATCTACACTCGGTATCACAGAAGATATATATATACAAACTGACAAGCGAACTGCAAAAATTCAGTGCTTATCAACTAATTCAAAATTAACGTCAACGGAGAGTTATTTCGTGTCTCAGCAGAAATCTTGTCTACAATTTTTGTCTGATTTACCGACTGATCAAGATGTAGAGAAGAAGTTCAAAACAGGAAGTTCTCTTCGCATTAAAAGAAAATCCAGTTAAATAAATCATCTATCTTCACTCTTTTGAGCAACAGATTCATCGTACATAAATGCCTATTTTTACTACACTAAAAGCCAACTAAGGAACTGTATGTACTCGCTTTTTCATTCGAATGATGTTATTTTTATTGCATTTAAATTACAATATTACAAGATCATGAATGTAAAATGATGAAAAGATACTACATGATTTCTTTTGTATATTTTCAGAAATTTTTCCCTTGTTTCAAGTCATGACAAAAAAGTCAAAGTCCAAGCAAATAAGAAGCAGTGTATCTGTGGAAAATCCTTCGGGGAGTACGAACGGACTGAGTTCAAACTCTAGCTCAAATTTTAACAGCTCATACGACCAATCTTCCAGCTCTAGTGTGCAGCCTTATTCAGAAGAAGTTATTAAAGCGCAAAAATTAGCAGAGAAGCCTAAGATATCTTCGTCCAAGTCCAGTGATGTAGTAAGCGTGAGTGACAAAATTGATTTTGGAATTCTTGGAAAACCTCTTACCCCTAACGGTGTTAGTAAACACTCTAAATCTAGTGACTTAGGAGAGATTGTGCCCCTAAAGATCCCAAGGCCCCGCATCAAATCAATTTTTCCGTCACGAAGTCAACCTAAAATTACCGAATCTATTGGAAATGAAGATGAAAATTTAATTACTGAAGAGTTCATAGTTCCGCAGATAATTAAAGTTGTTAGCTTAGCAGAATGCACTCAAACTGCAGTACATTTAGAAAAATGTAACATTAATGGTAGTGCAAACAACGTAACTGACGAAGATGACAAAAATAAATCTGCAGAGTCCAATAGCTCATCTACTTCTACCTCAACGAAGCCGAAGAGACGCCGAAGACGAAATAAAAACACAAGTAATAGTATTACAATCACACCAATTGACGAGGACAATGATAACCCTGTTAATAATAATGGACATTTTGAGGCAGAAAGTTGGGGAATCAGTGTTACGGAGAATGGGGGAGGGGGTGGCGTATTTCAAATTGCCAAAGTACACACGAATTCCAGTCAAATGGCGAACATTAGAAAAAATGGTAATGTCCCTTACTCAGAATATGAATACGAATACGGCATTTCTCAAAGTGGATCAAAATCTCGAGGGGTCAATCATTCAAATAATATCGTCTTGGTATCTGCCGATTCGACTGCAGACGTAGATTCCTATTCAAACAATGTTAATCTTGTCAGTAGTAAGTTGAAAGATATTTCTTTGGGGGAGGTAGCAAGTTCTAGTAGTTCCAGTAGTCTTGTTAGTAATAGTATTAAAACGAAAACGACATCTTCAGCGGAGCCTGAAACAATTCTTGGTTTGGAGCTCGAAGAAGATTTTTGTGATGAGGAGGACGAAGGAGCTTCCGGGGGCAGCTGGTATCTGTCGCCAACAGCCATACTTAATAAGCATGAAAATATTATCCCTGGAGAATCTTTAAATTCTTCTGAGTCGGGCAGCATAGCCGGTTCCAGCTCAACAACTGGAGCGCCCCATCCTACCCTGAGTTCCTGTAACACGGTGTTCGATGGAATTCTCAATCCCTGTGACGTTCTTAATTGTTCAAAGCCTGCGGTTAAAAAATGCAGCTCTTGTAAGCAAGCTTTTTACTGTGGAGAAGAACACCAACGCTCAGACTGGAAGAGACACAAGTTTCGGTGTTCTCCATTTAAATTTGAATATATTGTGGAAGGAGCTGATGGAGAGCCTGTAATGGCACATGTTGCTGCTAGGAATATTCATGCTGGACAACTGATTTTCGTGGAGAAGCCTTTCCTCGTATTTCCACTTGCTGCACCAGATGACGATTTCTCTCACGTTATGGATTACCCTTGCATTCGAGCTTTTGTGGACGATCCGCCGGATTGTCTTGGTCGTACAAGTGCGCCTGTTAGAAACGTCAGTCCGGCAATTCCTCCGGGCTTTTATTGTGAAGCCAGAAAACCAGCGTGCTTCGGATGCATGAAGGTAGTCGAGTTTATTGGCCCTGCGAGACATCAGTGTAGCAAATGTGGACTTCCGCTCTGCTCAGAAAATTGTGAATACGAACAGTCTCATCAGCTTGGAGAATGTCACGCTATTCTTTCCTCTGGAGGATTGGTAATTATAAACATAAACGTTTTATATAAATTGTTCTTCCATTTTTGTAGAGTGGATGAAAATCCAATGACATGTAATTACAAATGAACTAATAGTAGTATCCTATCACATTTTTTTAGTGTTTTGGTATTTAATAGTTTTGTTTCTATTTCAATTCCCAATAGGGTGATGACGAGATCTCTAAAAGCTGTTATCACAGTTTGTACATGGATGTCGAAATCTTGCGTGCTTTGCAACTAGAAAATTATGATCACTCTCTTTGGGAGAAATTCATCGAGCTGAGATACAATGTTCGAGTTCTTACTTACAAGAAATCCTTACGATTTAAGATTTTCACACAAAAAGTGAAGACTCTAGTCCCTTACAGTGCCAAAATTTCGGGTTATAACTATGATCTCATAATGGATGCGCATTCAATTATTACTGCTCTGTCTTTCAGACCTTGTCTCAAAAGCTCGTAAGTGAAAATAGAAATATCCAAAAGTAAAAATCTCCAATCAGGGGAAATTGGAAAGTAATGTAATTTACTTTTGTTTCTTACAGCTATAAAATGTTATTCTCGCAAGCCAACGAATTCGCACATGAATGTGTCCCAAATACGCTTCAATTTGTCGAAGATGAAAAGACTGGCGATCGTCATAAGATGACATTAGTAACCAAAGCTTCACTTCCTATTCTGAAAGGAGAACTAATAACTGTAGACTTTGCTCCAAATCCTTACTTACCGTACCCCTTCCGTAGAAAAATTCTTGAGAATTTAAGTATTCACAATTGTACATGTCGCCGATGCACTGGTCCAAGTTAGTAAAGCTTTTCTTTTTATTGCCACTCAATCATCATCAATTTCTTTTCATTTATTCCTTTTTAATATATTGTTTTTGTAAAAATCTAAATAAATGTTGTTATCTAAATATTGTATTAATTTCAAATTAAGGTAAATTCGGCGACACTACTGCTGATATTCTCTGCCCTTTTTGTAAAAAAGGACTGGTATCCACTGAAAATCCTCAATTGTGGGAGAATTCTGTTTGGTCGTGTGCTGCTTGTCAAGAGGAAACTCCATATGCAAAGATACAAGATATCGAGAAAAAATGCAAACGAGAACTTGGTTCTATTATTCGTATGGGTAAGTTAGTCACCTATTTAACCTTCGGAATTTTAATGTTTTTCTTAAAAAGCGTTATTAATATATTTATTTGAAAAATGCTGACATATTGGTTGATACCTTAGGTAAAGAAGGCCTTCCACGTTTTATACATTTCATCGATAAGCGAGCAACTAGTGATTTAAATCCAGGACACGGATTAATTTTGATGGCCTGGGCGTTTGTCGAAACCTACCTAAGACAAAATTTAGAACCGATTAGATCGCCCGATCCACATGTCATCCACAATGATGAAACTATTGAACAATTTAAAATAATCGAAAAATATTGCGAAGCAGTTGAAAGACATCTAAACTGCATACGTCCCGGTATATGGATCGACAAAGGTAAACAAGTGATACGTACTTTGACTAATTTAACCCAAAAAATAAATATGTCTTTCTTGAGTGCTAAATCTCCCTTCTATTTACAGGGATTACGTACATCCACAAGTTTTTTGCCAATTTTACGCTAACGTGTCGTAACTTCCAGGACAATGAGATTAGTCGTAAAGATTTCATTCAACAATTACTGACATGTTTGAAAATTCTTAAAGAAGCACTGCAGATTATGACTGTTTATGAGGGATACAACAGTAGCAAAGAAGTTATGCTGCTCACCCAGGAGGCAACCGCCGCACTTTCACATCTTAAGCTATATGTTGAGAAACTCATGATTCAAGATCAAGAAGCAGCAGCATTAATACCCAGACTCCCGATTTAATTTCTAGGGTATTGCAGCTAATTTCTTGTGCATTTCTTCATTGCTCTGTTTATTATTGAGTTTGAAAGTGAATATTTAGTAGTGCAATTATTAACATTTGAATTATTGTTATTTTTCTTATTGTTCAATTTTCAATTTAGTCGTTTGTGTACTATGTACTCTGTATTATTTTATTCGTTTGTTATTTCTTGTGTATATTGTTTTTGTAGTACAGTAGGTACTACTTGGGTTGGGTACCCCAGTCCAATGAACGCTTGAACGGATTTTACTTGCTAGCCTGTAAAATCATTTTTGGGACTATGGTATTTAAAAATTCCTATTTAATTAATTTTCCATTCCATGAAATACTTACTATACCTTAGATTGACGATATTGTTAGTCAATTCAATTCACTAGATTAATATTATCATATTTGTTGTTTCTCTCAGCTTTGTCCATCTCTTATATCTAAGTCTGCTTGAGATCAAAGAAAAACGTCTAATTTTCAATTAAAACCAGGAGATTAACATTTAGCTAAAAAAACGTACGCAATATTTCAAATTAAGTAAATTCCCGGTTGAATAGTTAAACTAATTATATTACTCTACCCGTAACTTTTATGGTGAAAAAGAATTTATCTAATTCGGCTGAGGATACATAAAAAAGTTACTTTTCACAATTTAAGAAATAAAACAGGGCACTATACGTACATTACAAAATATACAATTGAATTGAACCATCGGCCAAACTATCATTCCATAATATATTATGATACAAATACAAATCGATCGCATTAGTAAATCGTATATATGAATTAGCAAAGTGTAGAAAAGAAACATTGTTTCTATTGTACATATAAATAGTGAGAGTAACTTGGGTCTTTTAATTCGTATCAGTTGATCTGATCATTTTCTTCTGACTAAAATCTGAATATCAAAATTGAACCAAGATAAAAGGAACAGAATAAAAATGTAATTTTGCACAATATTTTATCAAGATGTCCAACCCAAAGATTAATAAAAGATATTGATATTATAACGAACATGAGGTTAAAGAATTTAAAAGAAGAAAGCAGAGGGGTGCAGTTTGTAATTAGATTGTGCAGTACTATGATAAAGTACAAGTTTCTTTGATTAGACTAAACTATAAAGTAGTTATTGGGTAGATAAGCCAATTGTCAAAAAGATACTGTTTACGATATAGCTATAACTTATAGTGGCACAATTTATAAAAACAGAACGAAACGTAATGGCAGATTATCGATTATCCCTGTATCATGTGTAAGATAAAGAGTACTATATTTTGGATATGATAATAATGAGAAATTGTAATAATTCTATGTACTCATATAAAACCTAATTAAGCTAATGCAATACTCTGTAAAATATATTTGAGCATAATACCATGAAAAACTGTTGTAACTTGCAATTCCAAAAGTTCTGTACCAAATGAAAATTGAGGTGAAGGGTATTCGGCAAAATACGAATTAAGTAGTTAAGATTACTACGATTTCTGATCACCATTTGATGTCTAAAGTCTAAAATATGATAAATTATTTGAATTAAGTTAAATTTACATGTTTGTTTATCTATGAAATACTAAATGTTTTGTTTCTACTTCTACTGTGTTAATTTAAATACATACTTTGAATCAGAAATACAAAATTACGCATTTGTTATTACATACACAAACCTTTATAGGTAAGTAAATTATGTTGATGTTCTTACCAACATTGTTAGCATACATTATAACATTTGTATTTTGTAAGATAATTGATATTAATTGTTAAAATTAAATATTTGACACAATGCTAGCTATGAATATGAATGAAGATCAGAGAAGCATTTAAAATGTGGTAGGTAGTATAAGTTAATAGAATTTGTGTTTTGTATTTAATGTAATGCAATTGAGCGAATTATATTGTGCTGCATTGGATTATGCTTAGTAATTCTTTATAATTAGTCTTGTTAAGCTTCAATAGACTCATTTTTTGTAAAGTTGCCAATCTAACTACTCAGGATTCTTAAAGTAAAGATGTTTATCAGTCACATCATACGTTCGTTCATCACATCAGTTACTTACAAATATAAATGTAAACTTCTAAGTATTAGAAATGGATTGATAATTAATATTAATTATTGAATTGTTAAAGTTTGTTATATGTAGTAGTACTCGTTGTTCTGTCTGCAGTATCGTGTTCGTATCGTATAAACTTAAACTGTTCAATAGCTATGTATTTAAGATTTAATTGTTCGTATATACTATTATAGGTATATGTATGCAAATTGCAAACTGTAAAAGATTCCAAAATAACTGTTATGAAATGAAAAATGTTGCTATGTTCTTGCATGCTTTTTAGAAATATTGTACCAATGTATCCGTGTTTAACCTTCAGGCATCATTTGAAAAGATCTATGAAAAATAATTATAATACAAATAGACCATCATGGACGGACGGGTTGTTTGCTGATCGTTCGTTGTGAACTTGTATATTGTATGGGTACTGCTATTGTATGTATTTATACTATGTATATATTATAAATGTTTACACAACTGTAATGTAAAGTAAAATTAAGAGATTTTGTACACTAAGGATGCGGTGATAATTTATTTGATATCTCCTTACTTTCGAATTCTATATGTATTCTTATTAATGGACGGAAATTAAGTATAATTGTGTAGGGATTTCATTTCAAGATAAGTATTTAATGCCAACAATGAAAGTATATTTAATGCATCTCCATTTTAAATGTGTACTTGACTGTATACTGCACTTTTACACTCTACATATGTCTATATGAGATGGATTTATTCAGGTAGGTGCTATAAACGCATATTTTAAAGGCATAATACATGATGGAATCTAGGTAATGCTTACAAAGCTTTGTTGGTTTAGTCTCTTGTCCTAAATATCTTAATAATACCTGTTATGTGTGCTGTATCGAATAGATTTCTTAATTAAATCGTCCGTCAATTTAAGACTTAATTATCTTATCCAGAATGTACCGCTAAAATATTGATCATGACAATTTTAGCTAATAGGGTGAATTCAGTCAATATAGTCTTCTGAGTCATGCGGATTATTTCATACTATTAGTTTAGTGTTCGTTTGTAGTTTTGGAATAATTAAGTAGTATGTAACATTTTTAGTTTACATTGTTCCACACGTAGTTTTAAAAGTTGCAATACAAACGCTATAATATTAATTCGCATAAATGCTGCATGGAATTGATAGAATATAACACTTCCTGGTGCCACTTACTTGGCAAGCTGCCAAAACACTTTTGGGAATTGTCAGCATATTCACTAATAATTCACTCACTCACAACAATGACCTCAATAAATATTTGGAAAGAACGCATTTCATTTCATAGTTGTTCATGTTCATACATTATATTATATCAAGTTCAAAGCACTAATACAATTCGTTGATGAATTACATTATAATCACAGAACGTATTGTATATTAAAATTTTAATGAAGAAATGCATTATTATGCATGTAAATCGAATAATATGGATAGTTTAGAAAAACGCATATACAAACTATCCCGCCGTGAAAAATGTTACTAATATCACGCATGACCCATTCAGACAACTAACTGTGGTATTGTTTGTGGAGTGCAGTGCGAGTGAGTGGACTCAGTGGACACCGTCGGCGGACAGTCTCTGTAGAGATTGTGTTAGTTATGAATTGTGATCGTGTAATTCGATGATACCACATCTTGTAATGTAAT
>JAQFYC010005917.1:0-13250 GCA_034694165.1 Tomocerus mixtus | reverse complement strand
ATCGTGCGGACGGACGCACGGACAGACATTGCGATTACATGAGCCAGCCTCGCACACTCGGGCGGGCTAAAAATACAGTGTCGTATAATTTATTAAAAGAAATAAACATTTTATTTGCATAAAAACAATATACTAATAAGTAATCAAAATAATATCGCTGTTACAAGCTTAAAACAAATCGAACAAAATAGTGACCCATATTCTACACAAGTGCACACTTTAACCAGCGCCATCAATTGCCGAAACCGAAGTTCAAAAAAGTTAAAACGTTTAAAAGGTACCGATTTCACCTTTAGACATGCAGGCAGACATAATTCGTATAAGTTGTTTCACAAATTAATATTAATAAAAATTATATTTATTGTGATGTATGCTTTTGTATCTTCAATAGCCCCCTTTGAGCCAAATTTTAATTTTTGAGATTGTCTGACCGGCTGGTAAAACACTGAATACATTCTTTGACAAAATGTTAAGCGCAGACTCGACTGTAAAGATAAATCAGTGCACCACGTGGATTTCAATCAATTTGTCACATAAGGAAAGTGAATCATTTCATGTGATATAGTTAGTGACATCACTAATCACTGAAGTATTTCGCAATTTATTTCGCACCCCGCCTTCGAGTCTTAAAATTAACAAAATTGTATGAATAAATCGACAATCAAGTAAATAGTTAGGTTTATATTTGTATACATTTAGTAATTTATTTCAAATCTTTACATGCAAAAGTAGAGTAATTTGTGAGAACAGTTGAATATTCTTTAATAAATAAAACTTCCAATGGTGTTTTCAATGCATTCTAGTTTTAAAATTTCCATTGTGCCGTGCACTGGTGTTTTATTTTTGATTTGGGATAGTCATGATTGTTGAATACAGACAGACACCTTTCATGGACATGTTAAGATGTCAAAGGAGGAGCAAGCATTGTATGAATCTGTGTCAAGCATGTACATTGACCTTTCATTATTGTGAATGTTCTCCGGTACTACGGATTCTCCCCATTGAGGCTCTTCTGCACATCTGGCAATGTAAAATGGGGAACCTTTGTTGGAATATCCTCCTGGTACTGCATTTTGGGGAAATTCTCTTCCCCTTGACACCCACTGAATTTTTGTTTGTTGAGGATTTGTTAGAAATTGGACATTTTGTGATGCCATTGTTGGCCTAACGTACATGTAATGACACTCTCCCGTCTTCGCATTTCCTCTGCCAACTCTTAACATTCCGTATTTAGACACTCTGCAAATATGCTTCCTATTCTCGTGTGCGTTTTCAAATACAGGAACTAACGTACTCTCATTGAACCCAATTTGATTGGGGAATTGGAAACGAAGTGAATGACATCCTGTGGAACAAACATGAAAGAACAATTAAATCATTTTGATGACATTCTGGATAATATGTCATGTCATAAATATATTAAGTTATAAAATATATTTACCATTACAATTGTACATTTCATTTAACTTATTAGAATCCAACACACTCAGACTTCCAAGATCACCACAGTAAATATATCTGTACTGACTCCGTTTTAGCTGTACACAATCTCTCCTACCACAATTGGGATGCGTAACGCTTTGATAGTCGTAGAAGCCCCCGCCATTTAAATGTGGATATTTCTCTTCCAATGTACAATTATTCCATCTCAATTCAGTATATTCATCTCTGTCTTGTCGTAAATGTTCTTCCCCCAAACCCAAAATGTAGGCCATTTGACGAAGAACGTCCTTTCTATTGAATTCTTCTCCAACAATTGCTATTCTTCGTCCTCCCGTGTAACACTCTTCGGTTTTGTTAATCAGACTGTTGTTTAATTTTGAAAAATACACAAACGCTCCTTCTGATTGACGAGGAACCCAACGGATGCAAGTTTTGTTATGGAAATCATTTATTGCCTCGTCAATGAAACCTCTAATGTTGCTACCAAAAGTAGAATCAATTTCAAACGGAACTTTCCCATCAGGCCACAATCTGCATTGTGAAGGACCATCCCTGATACGATTACTCCAAGTTCCCTGCAAGGTATCTTATTATTATTAATAATAATTTTCTGTATCTTAGATTAATTATTCTTAATTATTTCGAAAGGCAGAAATTAAAATCTTATTTGTCTTGTCTAACTAACACAATTCTGATTCTACAGCATTCTCTCTACCAACTTACATATTATGTTGTAATTATTACTAAATGTTTTTCTTTTCTATTGAAAATAAACCATTTCAAAACAGATGTATCTAATAATGGTGGAGATAAGTTTAAAAATCAAAGTAACAGTTTTGTTGGGAATAATAATTTACATGATATGTATAAATATATTTATATTAGATCCATTTATTATTGGATTACGCTAACATTTTTCTAATGATACCCCAATTGTCATAATAGGTTTCTATTTAAAAAATATGTGGGGGTGGCCATAATCCCTTGTGGGTGCGACCCATTGTGCACGAATACTGATCAGTTTTTTGTTAGAACCTACTCTATCAAATTTTGATAATATAATTCTAAAAGGCTGAATGGTTCAGGAGTTACATTTTAAGTTTTCAGACAAATTCAGGCATGTAAATTGCGTAAAGGTGTTTCTCAACCACACGTAATAACTATGGATATTGAAAGCTTAAATTATACTAAATATTTGGAAGATAACAGAATATTAAATTACTTCATCAATCATTGGGCTCTCCTTCTCAGATTGGTTCACAGTTCTGCTAATGTTATTTGTGGATATAAAAGCACTCTGAAAATATTTAAGATATTATCTGCTTAGTATTACATTGTTATATTTCTTTAATTTGTATATTAAATATTAGTTTAACAAGATAAACATGTAAAATTTTGTGGATTGTAATTACTAGTAAAATCATATAATTAATATAGTATTATAAATATATATTGTAAAATACCTTAACTTGTGTTAAAACTTACTTTATTTACATCGCTTGAAAAAAATTTGGTAAGATTTAAGAAGGATTGTTCAATTCTGTTCGTATTTGATTCGAAGCCCCCTCGTCTTTTTATTTCCACTTCATTCTGAGCACATATATCAAAGAACAGAATATGGTTTAAAATATTGCTTCCTAATTGTGAAGAAAATAAAGTGAATACATATGAGGGGAAAAATATTACAAAATGATGTGTTTTTTTCTGTAAATAAGATGTGAAATATTTTAACCTTTTTACTTGTGTTGAGACACTCGTTGTTTTTTGATACCAACTCTTCAAGTCCACTAAATTTTTCATCCGCGTTAAGTTTGTCCTACAGAGAACAAAGTAAACTATTTAAATTGGCAAAAAATATATTATACCTTGCAAAGAGAAGAAAAGAAACAAAATGCTTAATAATATTAATATTTATATAATAATTAATAATTATATATATAATTATATATATATAATATTCTGCTACGACTCACATGTATACCATAATGCTACCCCAATGTTCACAATCATTTCGCGCCACGGCGTACATGATTAAACTAAATATTAAAATATATTACCTGTTCAATTTTGCTGACCAGTTCTGTAAACTGATGGGAGGCCCATTGCTGGGTTACGATTAGCTTCTCCTCAATACTTCCAACTTTATTTCGGGCATTCGTAGCGTCTTCTTTCTAATTTCAAAAATGCTTTCTTAAGTTCAGTTATTATTTTTTAATGTGTACAATTCATTAAATAATTACCAAAATAAGTATTTCCTTTTTTCTGTTTTCTTCTGCTTGTTCCAGTAGGTTGCCAAGTTGGTCAATTTTGTCGTATATGCGATTAATTTCAACGAAGATTTTGTCAGCATTGACATCCCTCTTATATCGTTCAGGTAATATATCTCTGCTATCAGAATTTATTTGTACATTATTCTGTAGAACGTAGTTACATATTAAATAACAATTATACCCAAGTTTAGTAACGGATTACAACAAAGCTCTTTCGGACATTTACATTTTCAAAAATAATATAGCACAGTTGCTATGCTATTTTATTTTCCAGTTAAAAGTTAAATGGCAGCCAAACAAAACAAAATTACAAAACTCAAAATTATCAATAATTTATAACTTTTTACTCACCGTGATTGTTTTAGCTGACAAACTGTCCTTGGAAAGCAAAGTGCTCGAAGTTTCAGCTGAAATTTGGCAAATTAGATTACAGATAAACCAAATAACAAAACTGACCATGTTCGGTTATCTTATACTTATTATTTCTTAATAAACAGAATTTCATTTGTGTGTTCAACGACAGCCACTAAGTTACTGATAAAGACTTTTGCAATTCATTGACATTGACGTAGAATTAAAAATATGTTCTTGAAATGTCTGCTGACCTCAACGAATCCTCTTCACAGCTGCTTACCACGAAATCGTTAATCTATACACATTCTATGTTATATAATTAGTTTAAATCAATTTCTACGTAACGACATTGATGTAGTATTACAGACGAGCATCTGGGATATGTTTAATTCTCTCTAGCTCGATATATTAATCGTTTCAAGTGTTATTACAGTTGTTTAATTCGGTATCGTGTATTATTTGTGGTCGGATTTAATTAATTTTAAGTGTAACTCTTGTTTTAATACAGTCATTTTATAAGTAGGTGCCAAATTAAATGCCAACATTACATAACATACAAAAAAAATTAAATTTTCGTAAAGTTCAACAAGATCTGGCTTACAAATTACGTATTAATAAAAAGCTCATCAGAATTGTGTTTACAAAATTAGATTAGAAAATATTTATGAAAATATTTACAATTTTTGATATATATTTAATATTTTGCATGAGGTATATATATTTTATATTTACAATACCTACAACATTGATTAGTTAATGCATTCCCAGCCTTAATACACTCAAAAATAAATGTGTCGGTGCTTTTTACAGTATGTTTACTTAAATATATAGAACTAGATCAGTATATTATGTTGTGCAACTAATGTTGTCAACCTCATTTACGAAGAATTTCATGCATATCAAAAAAAACATCCTTGATTTAGAGTGACAAGCATTACTTAAGTAATAACATTGGGTAATAATAACGTGAGGTTGCAATCTTGCAATTACTTTTGCACCACACTACTGAATTGACTGAATATTTATGCCCTTTATTAAATGCATTGGAGTATTGGCACTGTTATCTCACTATACATTTTCTACATCTTATTATAATTGTAATATCATTTGTGTAAAATGTATTTTCAAGTGTGTGGTGAAATTGCATTTGCATAATGTTGACAAAATGCGATGATAATCCAATTATTATAAATAATATTCT
Organism: Tomocerus mixtus; assembly: GCA_034694165.1. Classification (NCBI taxonomy): domain Eukaryota; kingdom Metazoa; phylum Arthropoda; class Collembola; order Entomobryomorpha; family Tomoceridae; genus Tomocerus; species Tomocerus mixtus. The sequence continues at coordinate 7,982 of JAQFYC010005917.1, read as the reverse complement.
GCTCTAAAAACCACTCAAAATAAATTGATATCTTATTCCTTCAATTTCACGTTTCAGTGAATGTTTCTACTTCACTATAATTTTTAACAACATGCACGTACGTTATTGAAATTGAATAAATTGCTCTGCGTTTTTCTTGTTATTCATAAATTATGTTTGGTGTTATTTCTACGTAATAATGTCGGGAGAAAGTTTTAACTTTGAATTGCTCCTGATGCTGACATTTTTTACATCAGTTTCGGGTCTAGAATGGAATATTTTGAAAAAATTTAAGGCTGAGAGTTTTGTACAAGTTGCCTTTTATTTTAATGAGGCAAATACCATTGTGTCTAGCCATAGTTTTAATACTGAAACAATTTTATTTCAAGATACGCAATTATACAACATATTTTGCTCGAGGGATAAAAATAAACGCAGGTTTCGATCAAATGCTGTTGTGCTTTTTAGTGTTTCGAATATTTCAGAATTTGAAGGAGTAGCCGATAAGGTAAATTAATATGTAAATTATTTGATCCAAATTGAATTGAAATGGAAAAGAGAAAAAAAATAATGCAAAAGATATTTTCAGGTTTCGGAATTTTTTGATAAATCCATGAAGGAAGGTCGCCGTACATGTTGGCATCCCTACATATTTATTTACTTTTCCAAATTATTTTCTCTTGAATTAATAAAACAGGGTACTGACAACAGAAACACAGTGTGTACATTTTCAAGCCGATTTCCACTATTTTCTGATGTTTTCGCCATTTCTGAAAATACCAATAATGAGCAGATGAATAATACTACCTCATTTTTGTTATGGGAAATTTACTCCATAAAAAATAAAATATTTTGCGAAGAAATAATATGTGAATCTGGGAAGATTGATCTCATTTCTCTTTCTAGAAAGGCTCTCCGTAGAAATAATTTTCGCGGACTAGAAATCAGAGCAGTGGGATTGGTAATCCACTTATTTTTTTAATTTAAAAATGTCCATAATGTGTTTAAAATTCAATACATGAGCAAAAAACGTATTTTATTTACGCAGAATAGTACGACGTACTTTCTGGAAGTAAATTTTAAATACAATGCAAAGGGAGAGCTGGAGTTTAACAATGGAGTCACTGTAGAAATGTTTAGAATATTCAGCGAAGCCCTAAATTTTACGTAATATTCACTAAATTATCTTTCATCAAATTATTTGAAATCTTTCAGGAAAATTATTATCATTGGTCTCACTTTTTTAAATGTTTGTATAAACGTATTTTATTATTTTGTCGCAGAATAAAAGCCTTTAGGGGAGTTTGGATTGAAGAAAATCGAGATATTGGTAACATTGATATTAAAAACATGGTGCGAGAAAAAATGGTTGACATTTGTCTAACGCAAACGGTTATAAGACCTGACAATTTTTCAACGTATCTTCAACCAACTTACAATACAGGGTAAAAATTTAAATTTTGATGACACAAATAACTTTTTAAACCAAAAATATTCGAAGTAGATTTTATTATTAATTGTGGAGAATTGTCGTTTATAATTTACATTGGATGTTGAAATGTAAATTTTTATTCAAGGTTGGGGGAAAATTTTTTAAATAATTTTAAATAACTTTTTAGAGTTTTTGCATTTTTCATGCAGCCCTCCTCGAGCACTATAAGGGATATTTTTATTTCGGCATTTGACATGCCTCTGTGGATTTACTTGGCCCTTACGATGCTACTTGTCATAGTTACCTTTAAGGCAATTGCATGGTTCAAAATCAAAATGCATGATATTGGCGCTGAAGATATAATCATTAATGAAGAATGCATTTTATGGGCTTTAGGGACAACTGCTCAGCAGGTACTTCATTTAGAATTTTTTTAAACTAATTTATTTCATACGTCTTCTAAATCTTTTTTTATGTATTTTATGTTTTCATCTTACATTTTTCAGGGTTGGTATACTTGCCCAAACAGTATTTCCTTAAAAGCAATTTTTCTGAGTGGTTACATGACTGGAGTTTTATGTTTCATTGGTTACTCTGCAGCTATTGTTTCTACGTTATCTCAAAAAGTCGTTCCAATTAAAACTTTTGAAGATCTAAAGAAAACATCGTTTAGGGTATACATATCATCACTACTTCATTTCATTTCAAGTTGCAATGTTTCAAATTAAAATATCCCAAAAAATATTTCTTAGGTTCTTATTGACCAAGACGTAAGTGCAGATAATGTGGTGAGATACATCAAGCAAAATTAAAATCCTAATTTATTTGATAAATTTACAACCCTAATGTCCCAAGCTCCTAGTTTGCAATTATTTCACAATTAAAATTTTCGAATTTTAAAGGAATGTAGTTTTATTGTTATTTTTAGCAATTGACTGAAGAAACTAAACTAAGGATGACAAACTGCTCGATGGATGATTCATTACCTTTACTCACGAAGGGACAAAGTTATCTAATGGCCTGGTCCGAAGACTTATACGCTAAAACCCGAGAAATCGGAATAAAAGACAAGGACGTCTGCCTTCTTTTTAGCCAATTCCCTGTTAACAAAAGTCCATCTCGCAGCAGCATGCTCATTCAAATTGGATCGGAGTTTAGAGAATCCTTTAATTACAGGTAATTTGATAAATTTATTTATTTTTAATGTTAGGTTCTAAGAGCAAAGCGTGTCCAAATAAATATTTTTCATAAAATTTATTGGGTAAATCATGAAACGTTAAGAGTTTTGAAGAATTTAATATGTTCCAATTACTTATTTAGGTTAATGGCACTCAAAGAAAGTGGGATAAATTTTCGGCTGTTGAAAAACTTTTTCGCGGAAGTTACAGTTAGCTGCCTCGAGGACAATCAGCCAGTTCAAGTGTCACTTGGACTCAATGACGTGTTCACGGCTTACCTTGTCCTCGCCTTTGGCTTTGCTACAAGTGGAGCAATTGTCCTAATTGAGAAAATTGCATTCCACTTATTTTCTTCCAGCAGACAAGAAAGGACAATTGAACTATTTATCAAAAATGAAATATTTTGGAAGCAATACATTAAAGAAAATGAAAATACTTTCGCAATTACAATTAAGAAAAGTACTAGTTCACTGCTAGATGAATATTATTATTCCCCTTTAAAGAAATTAAGTTTGGCTGGGAAATGGTGCAGACGAAAATTAATTTTGCAGAAAAAGAAACCAGGACGCAATGTTGCTCCAAATATGAATTGGGATAAAAAGTTTAATTTTCTGAAAGCCTACAATGACCACGTGAATGTTTTGGGAAATAATTTTATCACTAATCGCTAATTATATTACTGTATATAAAATTTTGTAAAAGGAAATTTGTGGCTGAGTAATTGTTTAATGCAAAATGCTGACATTTGTTTCAATGCCAACATACATAGGTACCTAGTTGTTACAGCATGTAAATTTTAAAACATTTAAATACAGTGAGAGAACCCGAGAATTCATTGTGGTGGACCGGTGGACGTAAAAGGTTTTTCAACCGACTTAATTGCAAACTCTTCTGCGAAAAAAGAAAATCGTAAGACGTGTCTTGTGTCTTTAAATTTTTTTTTAAATTTGTATGTTTTAAGTCTATAATTTGCAAAAATATCAAAAATTTAACGCACCTCGCTGTAATTTGGAGGTAAAATTAGTCCTTTATTGTAAAATTGGCAAAAATTAACAAAAAAAGGCCAAAAATTTCGCTTTTGAACCGCATATTTTGAGCCCTCTCCGAAATTCTTTCCTGCGTCCGGCCTTGTCTGTTCTGTTCTAGTTTATTTATTAACAGGAAACAAAATTGGTTAAAATGCCAATATTTTTGGCTCAATCTGGATACTCATTAAATTATAAACATTAAATATTCCTTTGTTTAGCTCTTAATTTACAGTAATTAATTTGCTTTTCCTTTGTGTGTATCATTCTTATATGAGCAAACAATAGAGGAACACTTCTTAATGACTTATTGCAGAAATTACAAACGTGGGATTTTTCTGTGTGTATTCGCAAATTATCATTTAATTTAGAATTGCTTTTAAATTGTTTTAAGCAGACGGTACACTAATGGAGTCCAGGATCACGTGTTCCATGTTCCACAGTAGTATGTTTCCGTAATGTACTTTTATGTTTATATTTTTTGCTGCCAATTTTGCAATCAAAGTATTCGTTTGTGTGGGTTTTGAGATGTCGCCTCCAGGTTCCCATTAATTGAAATCTTTTGTCACAAAACTTGCAACTAAATGGCATTTCTCCTGTATGTTTTCTTACATGACCCTCTAACTCGCCGTGGGTCATGTACGTCTTCTTGCAAAGATTGCATGCGTGTGTTTTTTCTTGTGTGTGGTAGCGCATGTGAACTGTTAATGCCGACTTTACCCCATAAGCTTTATTGCAAATCAGACAAACGTGGGGCTTTTCGCCAGTATGGTAATTCCTAACGTGGGCGAGTAAATGCGGAGATTGTGGAAATGCTTTTCCACAATGATTGCAGACATACGGCTTTTCTCCAGTGTGGATTCGCATGTGTGTTGTTAAATTCGCTTTGTTGGCATATCTTTGTTTGCAAGCAGAACAAGGATAAGGCTTCTCTCCCGTATGTACAAATAAATGTTGTTCCAAATGCGGTTTTTGCGAAAATGATTTTTGGCAAAATGTGCAAGGGTAAGGCTTTTCTCCAGTATGCACTCTTAAATGCATGCGTAGGCGATCCCCTCTGTTGAAACATTTTCCACATTGAGGACATTTGAATTCCTTCAAGTCTTTGGGATGTCTTTCAAGATGCAAAGCCAAAACGTCCTTATTTGTAAATTTCATATCACAAGATCCGCAACAGAAAATGGCAACTCCGTGTTTTCTGTGAAAAAAATAATGCAAAGAGAATTTATAAGTATTTTACTGGTTCATATTGTAATTGGTCAAATATATAATTGTATTATTAGCAATAAGTGTCGACAGGGAAACGTAAAATACTTTTCGAACTATCAAGGGCTGTCCCATTAGTATTAACAGCTAAATAATATAGGTTTCTCACCATTTTCTGTTGAAATAATTATAAAATGTGTATAATTTGCTAACCTTAGTTTTACGACGAATTTTCCTTGATTATTTAACTTTTCTGTGTGATCTATTTTCTCCAATTTGACGATTAATGATTGTGGACAGTATTTTGTCACAATACCTTTAAGTTTTTCAGGCAACCTAGAATAAATAAACCGTTGTAAACCATGTAAAAAAAGAGTACTTCCTATAGTTGAATAAAGGAGACACACTACTTAATAATAGAAAAATTTAGAATCTATATAATGAACGATTTGATAATCATTGACGGACGGACAGACAGACACTTCTGTGGCGTAATGGAGACACGCTATTTAATAATATAAAAATTTAGAATCCATATAATGAACGAAACAAATCAAAATGTAAGAACGACTGTCGAATTTCTTATAGCAGAACAAAAATGTGAAAGCAGAATGATTTGATTTGTAGTTGCGAGCCTTCCCGAGCGATTCCTTATGTAATACACTAACTATTGCATAGGTGGAACTTGTTCACTCCAAGCGCCAAGAGAAGCGAAAGAGAAGGTACACTAAAGGACACATGAATGTAGGTGAAGTTGTGTGTGCTTAGGGGGGGGGGTTGAGACGCGAGTAGACTGGAATAGGACTTTTGTGTGCTCTGTGAAGCATGTTTAGTTTTGTGTGAGATATACTTTGACTCGATGGAGGTGTTTCTTGTGTACTCCAATTTTGCGTTTTAGTACATAAGTGTTTGCATTCCATAGTGCGTACACTTATGTACTAAAAAGCAAAATTGGGGTATATAAGAAAGAGGAGGACATATACAGACGGACGGACAGACAGAGTCTAGTATTGACATAAAGAGCGAACTATGTTTCCTCTTAATAAATAAGAGTTACCAGAATCGGCAGGGTAAACGTACTTCTTATAATATCAATATTTCAAACTGTATTATTAATTAATATTTATAATTTAACTTTTTTGTAAAGGATATCTTCAGAATTTAACGATTTTATCAAATTCATATCTATCTGAGCAGAAACCGGAAATGCTTACATTTTGAAATCCTTCGATAGCTTCTTTAAGGAATCAGAAACGGAGTTAAATGTAAGCCTTGGTTTTCCATGTCCAATATCTTGCCCACTTGGAATTTCCATACGTTGTGTTAATTCCGGTTGTCGATGATGATATTTTACGTGGAAACTTCTTCCGGCTAGGTTTGCAAACTTTTTATCGCAAAACTGACATTTGTAAGGTTTTTCGCCAGTATGTGTTCTTATGTGCGATTTTAGTGATTCTTTATCTCGACATCGATGTTTACAAAATGTACACGGGTGAGGCTTCTTTTCTTCGTGGATTAACATGTGATACGCCAAGGCATGTGGAGTCATGACTTTTCGACACACTGTACACGCGATTCGATCTTCCCCTGTATGAGTTTTCATATGGTATTCCAAAGACTGACGATGTAATATTTTGTCACACACGGGACAACGGTTTTTAATTTTAATTTTCTTTTTACGTTCCGTATGAATCCTTATAACGTGACTCATCAGATTTTGTCTTGACGCAAAGGAATCGTCACAATCCTTGCACTTGTATGGCCTTTCCCCAGTGTGGCTCCTAATGTGGATATCCAAGTTCGTTCCATTTGTGAAACATTTGGTGCAAAATCTGCACTTAAACGACTTTGAGCTCTTCATTTTTTCCTCTTTTTTTTGAAAGTATTGGTTATGGACAATTAGGAACAGTCGTCATGAAATCCAAAAATAAATTTTGACCTTTTGTCGCGTTTTGTATTCTGAGCATTTAGTGTGTTGTGCTAAGTCCTTCTTTTAAAATCACAGGCAGTCTAGTGCATCTAGGTCCATTATATTCTCCGCACCATATCCGCATAACCTTAAACAGAAAAATATTGTAATGTATTAAATAACGATGAATTTATCAGAATTCGTGTACTATTATTGATAAATAACAAATTTTATGTTTCCGCATAATGCTATAAATTATGTAGATGCTATAAAATATTAGTACATATATTAGAGTTAACCGGAATTGAATTAATAGTAATAGGAACCTCTTCAAATATTATTTAATCACTAATATTAAATATAAGAAACGATGGAGTCTTTCGTAATTCAAGTTGGCAAACTACTATTATGTTACAATTTATGGAAATTAGTCTTAGAGTGAAGAAGAGGAGAGAAGCCTGTCCGTCCCCGACCAAGCAACAAGTGAGAATGTATTATTTATAAAGTAGTAAGCATAGCGTGTACAAAAATAGCTTCCTTATAATATTTTTTCCCAACAATGAATGAAGTTAGACATATAAGTTATAAGCTGTAGTTTATTTATGTTGCGAGTTCCGAGTAAATGTATTTAGGTGTTAATCCGTTCTATAAACCTTTATCTACTCAAGGCCTTGAGTAGATAAAGGTTTCATAGATATTTCAACCCTTGTCTTGCAAGGGTTGAAGTTTTGGCTGCCCCAGTAATCTAAACCTGTAAATGTGCCTTACTTGTTGGCTCAAGTATTTAGGACTACGAAAATAAAATAATTCCCAATATTATTACAAAAATATTATTATGCATACTCATTACAATGTTTTATAAGTACATGCAGTCATAAATTGCCATTTAGAAGGCAAACAAACACGCAATACTTATTTATGTTACTGTACTTATTATCACTTGTACATTTTGTCTATATTTACTTAAGCAGTGAATCCCTTTGAATTTACACATTCCTCACTTTAACACATTATGTAGATATTTGTATGAAAATTATGGTATACCTAATATTTCACTAATTCCACCCCGCTTACAAATATTTCTAATGCATTAGTAATATTATCATTGTATGTTTTATAGTTATATGGCTTTAACTATTGGCACATAATATATTTATGCTGAAATAATAATAACGCTTGTTTCGATATACAAAACTACATAGTACAGTATAAGCAATTAGCAAGTTACGCAATTAAGCAATTAAACATAAGTT